>PVKA01007267.1:0-29602 GCA_004027165.1 Ctenomys sociabilis
ATTACAAATTTACTTTAATGGATTGTGTTCACCATTAATTGGTTAAGATATATGTTTATATATATAATTTGTATGACTATAATATTTAGGTATCAGTATATACATTATTTGTTTGTGTATTTATTTTGCATTTGGTACAGGGTCTACAATGTCTCACTACATAGATCAGACTCAGTGATTCTCCTGTTTTCAGCCTCCTAAGTGCTGAGATTATAGCTAGGAGCCACCGCTCCCAGTCTCAATTGCCGTCTCAGTGCGTCCCAAGGGTGGGGTCAACGGAGCAGGCCTGGGGATTAAACCCCAGCCACTGTGCTTTGCCGAAGTCGATAGCTTAGTTCACTGAGCTATCTGGCTGGCCCTGCATATTTAAATAACATATGTAATATACCATATGTTTTATATTCTATCCTTATATACAATATATTGCACATATACAAATACTATACTTTAAATTGGTATTTATATATGTATACACACACTTGATTATTCCATGTGTTTAAATATTTTGTTCAATTTTATATGTTGAAACTAAAATACAAATTGGGATGCTATTTGGTGGTGCAGCCTCTGAGAAGTAACTAAGTCAAGATAGCGAAGCTCTCCTCTTGCCATGGGAGCACGCCCAAGGTGACAGACATCTGCAGTCAGGAAGAGGACCCTCCACAGGACCTCATCCTGCTGGCTGGCACCCTAGTCTTGTTCTTCCACCATCCAGAACTATGAAAAATAAATGTGTATTGCTCAAGCCATGGATTCTGTGATGTTTCACTAGAGCCATCCAAACTAAGCCATATTGTTTCCTGAAAGCAGTATTCTGTCTTTCACCACCATTGCTTTCTGTGTGCTAGTCCTTCTGCACAGCTGGCCTTTCTGTTGTGCATTTTTGGAAAACCTGAGGCTGATCTTTGAGACTGGCCCCAGGGATCACCGCACATGTTGATCTTGCAGTCAGCTCATGGCCCTAACCTTGGATTCTTTCTGGGACATAAAGTTCCTAAAATGAGTCATTGTTCCTGGCTATCTTAGCTTAAGTCTAGGCTACAACTGCTTCTAGGTACAGATTTATTTTCATATCTCAGATAGCCTGAAGATAAGGAGGATCCAAGATAAATTTATATGAAAGGATGAGCAAACTCTTCTGGATGAAAAAATGAACCAGGTACAAAAAGCCTTGTTTGGAGGGGGGTTGTTTATTTGTTTGTTTTTGTTTTGTTTTGTTTTCAAAGCAAAAACATACAAGGATGAACTGGACTCATTCCATATACGTTGTGTTCAGTGACAGTTGTGTTCAGAATCATGCCCAGGAACGGGGTGTAGCAGTGAGCAATGCAGGTGTGAATCCTGTCTTCCTGGATCTTATCCTCCGGTTGGGAAAACATCACAGAAATCAAATGTCAGTCCTAATTTCTCTCCAACCATGACTGCATGTCATGTAATCTTTAGTATCCAAAATCAATCAATCTGTAGCTATCCACTTGAACAGATTTCCTAGAATCGGATCTTGTCATCTGTGCCAGTTCTCTTAGCAGCCTGCCTTTGCCTTTCTTTCCCTTCTTTGACTCAGTAAGACTCCTACCCTGTGGCTTCCAGCTAAAGGCAGCCAGGAAGTGGTGCCTTTAGAGGGCAGGAAGAGACACAAGCAAAAGTGTGACCCTTTTGGCCATTCCTGGTCCATGCTTCTTCTCTCATTAAGCCGCTGATCTTTTCGTGTTTCGGGGCTGGCAACATGTTCTCCTTGAACCTCCAGCCCAAGCTTGCTAAGATCCCTTATTGGCTGCCCTCACAGCTGGGCTAAGCAGTCATCCCAGGTTGGGCCTCATCGCTCTGTCCCTGCCAACATTTGTTTCAGCCCTCAGATCAGAGAAAGTGGGCAATCCCAAACTGTGGCTTACTCACTGCTAAGCTAAGCTCAACACTTTCACTAGCATCTTATCTCTGACTTCCTCCCTGGGAAATCTGCTCATTAGATTCTCTCCAGTCCACCTGTAGGGACTTTGGTTGACACATGTTATGGCAGAAGTCTTGCTAAGGTAAGGTGGGAGTGAGATAAAAGGAAAGGACAGTTCTATGAGACAATGACACTAGTTTATAAATTCTTCAGGGAGGCCATAACACTTTTAAGTGGGCAAAACTAATTCTTGAAGATAATTAGAAAACTTAGATTTATAAAGGCTTGTGACTTTCTGAAGGGCTACATTATATAAACACATAAAAAGTACATCTAGGGGCCAGGGAGATAGCTCAGTGGAATAAGTGCTTGCCTGGCAAGCACAACGTCCTAAGTTTGATCCCTGGTACCACCAAAAAATAAAAATAAAAATAAAGTAACTTTGTCTTATTAAAATGTCATTAGGTTGCAATTAAGGAAAAAATGTCTTAAAGGTCTCCTTGGAAGGCATTCAGTAATGAACAAAATGATTGGGAAACCTTTAATGAATCTTCCTCTCCCAGACCATGGAAAGAAAGGGGAGCAACACATCATAGTACAGATCTTCATGGGGGAGAAGCAAAGGCATTATTGCGTCATTAAGGCTTGGAAGGAGTAAGCGTTCCCTTTGCAGGCTTTTGGATTGGAAAACCAAATTCCAGGAAACCACAGCAAGTGATACACTTGTGAGGTCGGAACCCTGGATCCCCCTGCATCCCTCGGAATATTGGGGACTGCTATGTTGGAGAGGCCAAGACACATGCTGACAACAAGTCTTAGCACTGCCTACAAGTCTTGCTGTCAAATTTCTTTGGTGCCTTTGACCCTTTTGACATTGATGTTGGCTGGATCAGACTGTGTGATGTTTGGGACTCTTCAGCAAATATTTCCTTTTATATTTGTTCCTACTAGTTCACACTCCTTTTTATAAACCAACCTTCCTCCCTCCGCCTTTCTCAGTCCTTATAAATACAGTAGCCAGTTATCCCAGTTTACCCAGGCCATAACACTTTCAGTCCTAAAACCAGTCACACGAGCCATCCAGGCCAGCAGATCATCCCCTTAGGACCACGTGTATGGAATTTAGAGCTTCAACAGGTATGATAAATTGGCAGCCAAGCATCTTTATCCTCAGGTCCTACACTGAACTATGTAAGCACTTGTTCCATTACTGCCTGAAGTAGTGACTCTCAGCCTTGACTGCATAGTATGATCATCCGGTGAACCTTAACATTCTAGGACACATTCTAGGACAACAAAATCAAAATCTCTTGGAGTAGATCCAGGCATTCCTAATGTCGAAGGCTTCCTAGATGATTACCACATATAGCAAGGAGACAACCAGTGACTCTGATCAACAGTAGTAACTATTAGTGCAGCCATTGTCCTGAGTAGGCCCTAATTTGGAGGGATTGCCAGTTTACACATTTTAGATTTCAACACATTCCCCTTGATAGTTCAACCAATGTGCTTCAGTGGTAGGTTCGTCTATGTCTTCTTCTGTCAATAAATTGGAAATTAGAGCTACTAGGTCAGGAGTTAAATGGAAACTCGGTGAAAAAGAAAAACCACTTCTTTCTAGCATTTGGATGCCTCTGGCATTTGTCTTTTTGCATCTATTTATTTTGGCAGCCGAGAGCCAAGGGAGCAGGGCACTCTCAGCTTGCAGGAGGCCGGATCACTTGAAGTGCATCTCAGACTAAAATCAACTGGCAGCACTCAACACTAATAACTCACTGCTGTTGGCTGCTGGTAGCCCTCTCTGGAGCTGGTGTGAGTAATCTGTAATCATTCCCATCAATATCCTTCCCTGTAGAGTCTCAAGCTGTCCTTGGGGATGGTGTCACACTTCGAAAGGATTACCCACCCATCTGTGCGGTTAGCGTGCAAAGATGTTTGCCAACATATGAAAGAAATTTTAAAAAGGATTTAAATTGCAGCCAATGTACAAATATACAGAAAAATGTCAGTTTCATGAGCACCTTTTGAGGCATTACACAGATGTTGCTCCGAAGTCTATTTCTGGAACCTACCAAACAGTCACGGTGGTTAGTATTTTCATTTTTATTATAAAGTGATAGCCTAAATCAGTGATGGCAAAACTTTTGGAGTTTTGAATGATAACTACTAGCCCACTGTGGTGGACTAACCATAGACATAAAACAAATGAATGTGAAGCAACTTTGTTCCTTTACAACAAAATGTATGTGTGAAGTGAGTTTCTGACTGATGCAAACGGTATTCAAAATTGGTTTTATTATTCTTTCGCCAAAGGTCCAGAAGTAGAGAGGGAAAATAGTTGTACTTGTATACTTCTGTAAAAAAATAATTATGGTCATCCTTTAATGGTGATAACACTTTGAAATCATTAAAAGCACTACACGTAATCTTGGAATATCCCTAGCTCTGGGTTGCACATTGGTCTCATATGAACTGGTCTGAAGGATTCAGAATCAAGCAGCTACATATAAAGAAGAAAGTCTGGAACTTTCCACTCTGAGGAACAAGGACAGAGAGCTTTTCTCAGTGCACTGAGTATATTAATGAGAGCCAACAGTCCCAGTTCAAGAGGTTAAAAAACCTGATGATTATTCACTGTGCTAAAAAGGCAGATAGAGGAGAAGCAGAAAAGGGACACTGGGTTGTCATTCCTGCCTCTGTGCCAAAATCCTGGAAGAAGAAGAAGGGACTAGTTAGTGTCTGAGTGCTGTCACCGGTGGCTCATATAAAATGCCATGGCCACTGTCCATTCCAATTAGCTCTGTGAGTCATGGATGATAGAGAGTGTGATATCACAAGTGACTATTAAAAGTCTCGGCCTGTGTACCTTTTGGCTGAGATGAGTAATTAGTTCTTTTAATAGAAACCACATTGCTGATTATATTGGTTTATCAAAGCTGTGTCATGGACACAATGAGTCTCTATGGCTCTTAAGATGCATTAAGTATAGAGTATGGGGGTGAGAGGAGGGCAAGGGAAATTTATTGTAATACAATGTAACACAGAATGGTTCCATGTCCCATATGGGATATGAGCACCAGCAGATGACAGAGAAAGCAGCAGAGGCGGGTGGCACATGACAAACCATCAGGCCCAAAGACAGCAGTGGCATCCACACACTCTGTCAGGGTCATTCCTCTTATAGCTCCCAAAGATCAAGTATGGCCCTCCATATGCCTTGCTAGAAAGCCATCTTTGCCAGAAGAATAGAAAGGAGAGACACAAAGGGCTTAGTGATTTTGTGAAGGGAAACTGTGTTACCTGGATATCCCTGGAACCAGGAAAGGTTGAGATGAGTTCGTGATTAGTGCAGCTGCCACCATTACTCCTGCCCCAAATCTACTCCATTTGGGACTGAGAGGGGTATGAGAAAAATTGAAGCAATAAGAAACCAGTGCATCTGTAGTAGAATCACGACAATGTCAACTTTCCAGCTCTCCATAGTCGCATTCTCCATGTCGACTAGTAGTCAAGGCATTCATATCCCTATCCCAGGGAACATAGTGGGTCCTGGTAATTTGATGAAAAACAATAGAGAGTGTCTGTAGATAGGGCATCTGGTACTCTCACTTCCCTCAGCTCCCATCTTCTCTTTCACTATTGTTAATATAGTAATGATAGTGTAGCATTCACCTATATTAAATAATTTCATTATATAATTTCACTATATGAATTATCCACCTATAGTGAATAATTTCATACACCTATAGTGTTATTTTAGCTGTAAAGAGATAGAGCAAAACTTCCTTAATTGTTGTTGAGGATTAAATGAATAAAAGGACATAAATTAAATATAGTAAGACTGTGTATGGCTTGGGTGAGTTCACCATTTGTTCCAAGGAGAATAAGAGCCCTAAGATATTTGTTTTGAAAATAAATTTCCTAAACATATGTAACCAAATGTCAGCATTTCCATTCTCCCATGAGTGCTTTCCTTTGACCTCCCTGCGGGATGGGGTCTTCTCCTCCACATGGCCATTTATAATCTCATGTTAGGTTTCTCTCCCTTTTCCATAGCCTTCCTTGTGAGTTGTCACTCTTTTTTCCTTAGCAAGCACAGGGAGCTAGCTCCCTGGATTATTTCTTCCAACTTCCATGAACCCAAAATGCATGCCATTGATTTACCAAATTCACTCTAAAACCAAAATAAATAGAAAGACTGAAGAGGGAAGACATTTTATGCACTTTCCTACAATCTGTCTATGTCCACCTCCTCCAATGAAAGCAATGCTTTTGTCTTGTAATACACCTTTATTCTTCCCAGAAAGAGGACTATGATGTTCAAAATTCTGTGATATTCAGATTTCTTACCTTCTTTAGATAAGATCCAGCCCCGTCCAGACTGATGGTTTTTCCCAGTTTCCATGTCCATCAACACCTTCCAGGAAACAGCTCATGTTCTCTGGTTGTTTAGTCCACTGCTCTACTGTAGACACAAACTGCCTTCAGTTTTTCTTCAGAAGCTCTTTATATTTTCTCTCTTTAATTCCTATAAAATGTACACATATACATCCTCCAATTTTGGCATACATGAATAAGTTCCTCTTAATAATTCTGTAAATTATATATATGAATACACACTATGAATACACAATCTTAGCAAAGAATTTAATTTACAAATAGGATATGTATGATGTGAAGGACTTTTATTCAACAGCAAAAAAAACCCCAATAGAATAAGAAAATATTACAGTTCTATGAAGTACAGTTGAACAGTTGAAATTGAAGAAACTCTTCATGGGTTATAGAGGACGAACCCTTTTAAGGCAAAAGAGACACATGATGATTTTAGCAACTAGAAGCAATCATGATGTGCCTTACAACTAAAGCCAACTCAAAGGCTTATTAGGAAGAGAATATGAAAATGCCTCATGGTAAAAATCACAGCACAGACTATTATTCAGTAATGAAAAACCAGACACTACCATATGTACTGCTACAGATGAATGCCAAATCCATTACACAGTGCCGAAGAAGTCAGGCATAGAAGAGTATATACCATATGAATCCACTTCTTTTAAGTTCACAATGTGTGTGGCGCTGTGAGAGGCGTGATATGAACTTCTATCATGTACATATGAACACACATGTGGATTCCGTAGCTTTTTCATCTATACCCCATTGAAAAGGGTATCAGACCCCATTCCCTTAGTCAGTGTATCTGAATGATGAAGCTAAGAGTGCCAGTCCACGAGCCACAGAGAGGAAGGGGCTGCTGTGAGATAAACACATCACTTACAGCCTACAGGCACTTCTCTGCATGATCCTGTCTGCTCATGATGGCTGCCAGTGTGTAGAAGGTAAAAGACCTTTGTGACACTGAAATTTCAGCTAACAGTTGAGTTTCCTGGACCTCAGCTTCCAATTGGATAGACAAAGTCAGCCCAAACTTAGAGGGTCCAAAGGCTGAAGGACTCCCTCACCTAAAATAACTCTAAACCTAGTTTTCTCCCATTCATTCCTCCTCTCTCTTCTCTTTCTCTTACACACACACACACACACACACACACACACACACACACACACACACGCAATGAAGCTAGGTAGAGTTATAAAGTTTGGATGTTGCTGTGAACTTCTAGAACTGACCTAGGAGTGTTGAACAAAAGAAGTTGGAAAACAATTCATCTGGGGGTTTGTGTGGATGACTAAAACATCCACTAGACCTGCTGTGGTTGACAGGTATACTATTCACTCCATGAAAAGTAGCCCATAAAATGTCATAAATCTCCTCCTAATCCAGTGACAAGGGTTTGAAAATGAACTTTGGTTTTTGGACTCTGAAACAAAGAAAAGTTCATGGAATTCCAGATGGTGTAAGGGGAAAGCATGTCAGGCAGGAGGTGAGCAGACATTTGTCGAGAATGGTTTTTCTCATTTCTCTAAGAGGCTTTCCAGAAGGGAGCTTTTGTTTCAGGCTCTAAAATCTTAGAATGCACAAATGTGAGCTGGAAGTGCTGCCGTCTTCCTGCTACCACTGAGACTCCATTTATGTACAGGGTGGCTCTGCCAGAGAGGTACAGAGAAGCAGGACAAGAGCAATCGGATTCCGTCCTCTCTTCCTAAGTATCTCTAAGCGTGGAAGCCAATAAAGACCCTATCTTTCCTGCAGTTCTCACGTTGGATCTTAGCTTCCCAAGAGTCTCACCTGATACTGTGCTGGATATGTATTTGTTGAAATCATGGATGACATTTTCTGAAAATTTACAGTTACCTTTTGGATCAGACTAATCACAGTTGTCACACTGTTTTGTAATGATTCTGTCCTGCATATTCTGTGCAAAGATATTTTTAAGCCAATGGATTGAACGGCAGCTTTGTATGAATGTGAGGATTCTTTCCTAAGCAGTTTATGCGGCACAAGACTTCCAATGAGGTTATCAGAATTACCTAAAATTCTATTAGTGGCTTAATCACAGTATTCTTGGAAGGATCTTCTGGTTATGTCAACTGACCACTCACTGACTGGAGTCACATGGTCTGCCTTGGAGGAACAATTGTTTTTACAAAGCCTTCAAGGCTGAAGGTGGCAGCAGGGATCAGGAAATCCCATCACCTTGCTGCATATGGAAGCTATCCCAGGCACCCCAACTGTACAGCCTTTTTTTCACAGCATGAGTTCACTTCCCTTAATCATAGTTTATACTCTCCAAACATGATGTGAAGGAAGCATACATTATGTACTTAAAGATAGACCATCTGTTTTCTTTCTCTGCCAGGAGAGGAATTCCTTACTAAAACGAAGGCCTTGGGTCATCACAGGAAGCAGAAAGTGAAGATAAATGTCTTTCCTTTTTTCCCCTCCCCCTCAAAAACATATGTGCAAAATGTTTCCCGTGGCCACTCAGTAAAACAGGTGGATACACTTAGCTTTCACACACAGGCCGTCAGCCTAAGACAGACATGCAGGCTGGGATTTCTTAGCAAAAAAAAAAAACCACGTATCTGATGCAATAATTGAAACAAAACCTGAAACTTTGAAGTCTCTGTCCAGAGCCTATTGAATCTTGTACAGAAAAAAAGTAAATTTTCTCTTTTGTGTGTCTCCAAATTCTCTCCATCAGGCATAGAGTGGGCATAGCAAATATTTGTCAAATATAGTCTTTAAAAAACAACTATTTCTAAATATAGTTTAGGTGAGTGGCTTCAGCCACTGCACATCACTGTCACCTGTCATTGCTAAATGAGAAAGATTCTAAGATTCTCCCAAAATTAATGAAGTCAGTAAGAAATTTGCCCAGTAAGTGACAAGGTAGTTTACTTAGTTCATAAGGAAGGAAAACTGTTTCAAGAGTAGGATTATTATAATTTTTCTGTGTCTATGTTTGTTTTCAAGGCTTTAACAAAATACCCCAGGCTATGTAAGTTATAAAACAAATGGAAATGCAGTTTTAGTTCTGCAAGATGTGAAGCCTGGGACCTAGAAGCGGCAGGCTGGACGTGGTGATGTGGAACCTCAACTGCAGTGACCTCCAGAGGGACACATGCTCTGTGCTCCCAGGGCAGTAAGTGGGGGGGCAAAAGGCAAGAAGGGGCCAGCAGCTCTCCAGCCTCCTTTCTATGGGTGTTGATCCCCGTGTCTGATTTAAACACCTTCTAAAAGCGCCATCTTTTCAAAACCTCAAATTGGTAATTGAGCTGCAACACACAGCCTTGGCAGAAGCATTCACATCATGGCAAATTCGGTTTTCGTCCCCAGCATCTGTATCAAGAAATTCTCTTGGTTAAGGAATGGAAGCAAATCTCAGTTTCAGAAAGGTTTTAGATTCTGGTGACAAAACACTTGAGGAATGATTTTAAAATTCAGGAATTTACTGTAAATGAATCTTCCCTAAAGAAATTATAGCAAAGATTTTAGCAAAACTAAGGAGTACTATGAAAATCAGTTGATTTCCAGTCCTCTCACATTAGACCAAACCTCAAGTGGAAGATATTTAATAAAAAGTAATTGGTTTTATAGAATTTCCAGACCAGGAATGCTACTTCTTAAAGACTTCCTTGTCTTCCACATTGTTCAATTTTGTTCAGATTGAAAATTGTTCTTGTGTAAGACCTCTGAGAGCTGCTGGCTTATTACAAGATACTACACACACACACACACACACACACAAGCGCACATGCACAAACACATGCACATGCATGCATACACATGTGAATAAATAGATGCATAAATGCACATTAGGGCATTTTGTCCTTGTCCCTTAAAACAAAATAAAATTTAGTCATTGGTAGTTGAGCCTGTGCTTTAACTGAGAGCTTGTACTTTAGCAAGCCCTGCAGTGGTGTGTGGACACATGTAAGCTGGAGGAGCATTGGCGTAGCCTAAGTAGGTCCAGGCTGCTCACCATTCAGTACCTCTTCAGCAAGAATCCTGCACACAAGGAGAAACTGCACCACGTGAATCACTTGGAACTCAGCCCAAGCTGCAAGCAAACTGTGGCCCCTAAGATAAGAAATCTTGGTTTTCACATCATGTGACTTAAGACCAAGCCTTCTGGATGATGCTTATGATACCATATTGATATGCTGAGCTGTAAAAGGCTCAAGTCAACCCCTTCTGACAATTTCCAGTTTTGCTGATAATGCATTACTATTATGGGCTATTGGATTATATTAGGTTATTTTGCTGAATTCAAGTACCTACAATCTTTAAACTGGCTTCAAATATGTAAATGTCCTTTAAAGACTTATCCAAATACAGCTTCTCTAACTGCAGAGGAACTCCCATCTCTGACAAAACAAAATAAAACATGAGGATATAGATAAAGGACCATTTTGAAGTGAAAAAAATGCATTTGTATATGAAAGATAGGATAGATATACAGCATATTTCTCTTAGTTCAATGAGAAAAGAGGTTTGTACTAATATTATTTAGACTAGATATCATGTCTACATCTTGTCCTCTGAATAAGTACTGTGAAGTCAATAATAAGCAAAGTATTAATTATTGTAACTGCCATACTAACCTGTTTTGAAACTGTTTTGTTGCAATTTTATCTTTTTTTCTCATTAAAATGAATAAAAGATTAAAAATACGCAATATACCAACCACTGTTAATCAGTTATTCTTGTTTTGAAAATCTGTAATTTACGTATTGCTTTGTTACCATGTTTCTATCTTTGTTTCTGGCTTTTGCACTTACTTTTGTTTTCTACTTTTCAAAATAAAAGAAAATAATTTTTTTTAAAACTACTTCCTTTTCCTGTTGGGAGAAAAAGACTTTTTTCTTTCCATTTTGCCTTTAATTCAAGAATGATTACCTTGTGTGATGTTGTTTAAATGTGCAGTATGATGGGTCCAGCCCAGGCCAGCACATGGCTGGACCACTCCAGCCTCCTCCTGTTGGAAATGAGTGAAGAGGACTGCTCTGAATGAAGCATCAGGAGAAAGACCAGTAAGAATGAGGTAGCACTGCCAGGAGAACATTTTCCTGAACTCCCTTTGGTAACCTTCTCTTGGCATAGACAGCCCTACAAAGAAACGAATTTTGAGATTAACAAGTTAATGAACTTGGCAGCTCTCTTCTGCCTTATTCCACCCCTCAAAACCACTCCATTTGCAAAACCAAAATTGTCTCTTCTTCACTCACCAGTGCATTCTCAAATCCCATCATAATTTTTTTTTTTTTTGTCTTTTTGAGACAAGGTCTCACTATGCCATTCAGGCTGGCCTTAAGCTCACTTTGTTGCTCAGGCTGGTCTCGAACTCACAACAATCCTCCTGCCTCAGCCTCCTGAGTGCTGGGATTACAGGCATGTGCCACCACACCCAGCTCCATCATAAATTTTTAACAGCTCTCCAATGTTTCCAAAGCATCCTCTTTGCTCAGTTATAGAACATCACCTTCCTGTGTGGTATTATCTTCTTTGACTTTGTAAGAATTAACAGCTTTGAGCTACAGATATGAACATAATCTTAGGAAATTTCTATATTCTAAAATTGAAGCTATTGTCATCCCTGAAATGTGCACAGCAGAGCTTGAATATTATTTTCTATGATGATGTAGCTGTCCAAGTATGTGTGACAGTACTCCCTCAGCAACATGTAACAGGGATAATTCACCAACATGGCTAAATCTATTATACACAGATGTTTCGTCACTCATAGAAAGAGTACATATTAATATCAGTGTGTTAGAACTCTTGTTGTTAGACTATTTCAGTTTGAACATTAGTAAAGACATCACTTCATCTTCCCTCTTCACTTACGATGTCAGCCAGTTAGACCTAAGAGAATTAAATTAGTGGACACAGGCTTGGAGAGATAGCTCAGGGATCTAAGTGCCTTCCTGGCAAGCATGAGCTCAAGTTGGATCCCAGTACCACATGCCGTGCTGGCCCCAGAACCCTTCGTGTAGCTGAAACTGGGCATGATGGTGCATACTTGTAATCCCAGCCCTGGGAGGCGGAGACAAGAGGATCACTATGAGTCCAAGCTGCATAGAGAAACCATGTACCGAATAACCAAAAGATTAAAAGATCTAAAACAATTAGTTGATGCATATTACGTTCCTAGAGTAGTTGGAGATCAAGAACCATCACCCCTTCTCTTCCTTTTTTTCAATGTACTTCACAAAAAAAAAGAGGAATTGTAGAAAGAAAGAAGAGTTTGAATAATGGAAAATTTTTAGGATGGATGCATTCTACACTGAGAAAAGTTTACCCAAACTCACATAAGTATGAAGGTAAGCATAGACCTGTGAAAGGAACTGCAGGGTCAAATGCATTTGGAAATATAGTGAAAAATGACCGGGGTGTGCTAGAAGTCATTTGCAATGAAAAACTGTGTCATAGTCAAAATAATCTTGAATCAAACTTTGGATTAAGATGGTGAATATTTTTTAAATTCTAAGACTACATGGACTACTCCAAGCCTTTACCCTTTTAACTATGAAAATTTGTATTTGGAGATTTTTATTTGCCTATAAAAATGGAGAGCCATTATGCAGTTTTTAGGACATCTTTTCCCAAATTCAGGCAACAAAGAGCTTTGCCAGCTTGCCTTCCCATAAGCTTAAGATCAGAAACCCCAGCATAATTATTTCAGCCTAGTATTGTTATTTTAAACAATGTGGGTCACTGCAGGGATAGCTTGATAAAACAATATGGAAAAGAACAAACACTGGCGTCACACAGAGCAGGACCTCACGCACAGGAATTGTATTTCTCTCACAGTCCTGGCTAATCCTTGTTACTTAATGACAGTGCTTTGAGCAGGTTTGTTAAAAAATATATATATATGCCCTTTAATTTCCTCATTAGAAAAGTAAAACAAAAGAAAATTGGATTATAATCTCTACTTCATAAGAATATAAAAGTACAGATGTTAGTTGGAATATACAAAACAACCAAAGCCAATCTCTGGCCGTGAGGTGGACATATAATAAAGGTGATGGTGGGGCCGCAGAGATAGCTCAGCAGAATAAGCACTTGCCTGGCAAGTACAGGCCCTAAATTAAATCCCTGGTTCTGAAAAAAAGAAAGGTGATGGATTGTAGATCCCAAGACCCATGACTTCAGTGCCACTCAGTGCTGGACACTGAACTCCTGTCTGACTCACTACACTGGGCTACAGGCGGTCTTTGATGTGATAGCAAGTTCTTTCATAATGAGTCTCCCTATTAAGTGCATTTTTGCTGACCTACTTTGCATAAAAGAAATTTTCATTTTTGTATTTGTTTTTTATGTATTTAGTACAGGGTCTCACTACATAGACTAAACTCAAAGTGATTCTCCTGTTTTCAGCCTCCCAAATGCTGGGGTTGCAGGTGCATGCCACCATGCCTAGACTCAATTGCTCTCTCGGCACACCCCTGGGACACAGCTGGCACAGCAGGTCAGGGATTGAACCCAGGCCACTGCCCTCTGCCTAGGCAGGCACTTTCATCCACTGAGCTATCTGGGCATCCCTTTTGAAATTAGGTTTTAAACAAGCTTATACAAATACCTGCTCATAATCCAACTTTTTCATCTGTTGGATTAACAATGTGATCAAGTTTCTGGTCCCAAATCCCTCTGACTCTACTTCTCTAAGCTATGTTTGGCAGAACAGGTGCACATGGAACCACAAGACTTGCACGCATATCCTTCCTTCCTCATATACATGTATTTTAAATTATTTTGTTGTGAAAAATATATTTTGACTTAATAGCTTCTATTTTCTTAATGTGCTAACGCTACTCTGAGAAAGGACTTCTATCTCTGCTTGTTTTAGATAAAGAAATTAGAATTTCTTAGGTCACATGGGTTTTGAGTAACAGAGAAGATGCAAGGGTTTGGAAATTGTGGCCAAAAATCTGTCTTCGTGACAGGTGTCCCTGTAGCTTAACATTCCAGCACCACTGCTCAGGAACCTTTCAGAACTTTAAAACTTTGCTTTGCATGAGAAAATTGAACTCTCAGGTTTACTTTTTTCTTTACTTTCATGTTTTCCTGCCTTTTCCTTCCCAAGAAGAAGACAGCTACCATTTCTCCTGGCTATCAATATACTACTGTAAAATTCTCCTATCTTCAAACTTATTTTTAAACTGCTGTGAATGGAGCTTCAGAACAGAGGACCTGTTCAGTGGACAGTGATGGATTTCAGGACTCAGGGTTTCTCCTGCAGTGGAGTGACAGATGTGACCTTCTGTGGATGCTTTGTGCAGATGCTCAGAGGCCTACTACCATTCCTTTGTGCTGAACATAAATTAGACTAACAGGTGGACGTATTCTTTCTAGGAGAAAGTTTGTACTGTGGTGATTGGTCCCAAAGCCATTTGTTTTGCTAGCTTTGTTAACTGCTGCTTCTCTTCTTCAAACATTGAACTGAGCATGTGCAGCATGTGTGTGTGTGTGTGTGTGTGTGTGTGTGTGTGTGTGTGTGTGTGTGTGCCATCTCTCTCCTATGCAGCATAGACTCAGCTCAGCAGCTGGTTCTCACACTCATTGTCTCCTTGACACACAGATTTTCAGTCTACTCTATACTGGGCACTATAGAACATACTGGAGAGTAGCAAATTAGGAAGAGAATCAGACCAAGACATCAAGTTGTAAACAACTTCAGGGACTTGTGAATAGGAATCAGAAAACTATACTACATCAGGCTCAGTTTCACAGTGTAGATCTATCCAAAGGGTTGGGAGTGCAGAGAGAAGGCTGCTCAAACCTCGCCAAAGGAGGGGAGCCTCCTGCATCAGCCTGAGATGATTTCTTGGCATAGAATCAGAGATGCTCTCCCATGGGGAAGAAACACTGAATACAAAGACAGGAATTATTGGGGTATGGCATTCCTGTCACACAAGACGCAAAGCCTGCCACCATGGCCAATATCAAGCTATCAGTGATTTGACAAGAGTCTTGGCATTTGTCCAATGTTCTTAACCCTTGCCTCTCCAGAGTGACTTCTGAATACCATTCAAAGAGTCACTCTTTCCAATGGCGATAAGATAACCTGCCTCAAATTTCCTATCCACCCTCAACGGAATGGCCAGTGACCTTTCTGGCTTAATCCCAACTAGGTGTCTTGGGTGTTTACCAACACCCTTGTTTCATAACAAAATGCCAGAGCAACTCAGTCCTATTCTGATTTTCCTCTGAACAGCACACACAGCATTTCCAAGAGTGGAGAGTTGCATGGAGAGTTGGGGCTCACATAACAGGAAAAGCAAATGACCTAGAATGAGACCCCAGCCCCGCGTCTATCTTGCTAAGCTCTCTTTGTCCAGGGCTACACTGGTTTGCCTCTTGCAACCTCACTGAAAAAGTCAATCTCCCAATCTCTGCCCAGCAGAACACTTTCCCTCCCACCCCTCCTCACCCTGTGACCACTCTGCAGACTCAGAGGCTCATCTCTGACTTTTGCTCACCAGGATTTTTTTGTGGTTTTTTTTGTTGTTGTTGTTCTCATCATCCAGAAGTACAGAAAAAGCAATGGCTTGAAAATTCAATCTTCCCTTTCTTTAAGGAAGATCTTCTTGATCTTATACTAGTATCTTTATATAAAAAAAATTCCTGAAATAATGTTTACACTGATAAAAATGGTAACATCCCCATATCCTTAGAAGTTAGCAGCTATGATGGTCTAATGCGTTTATCTAAAGAAAATCTTAGCTTGATCATGTTGAAAGCATCACTTAGATGAAAAGACTTAGCTTTTAACACACATTGTAACTATGGTGAATAATGTATTGTATTGCAAGAGGCCAGGGAGATGGCTCAGTAGAATAAGCACTTGCCTGGCAAATACAAGGGCCTGAGTTCAATCATCAGTTCCACCAAAAAATGTATTGTATTTCAAAATACCTAAAAGAATAGAACTTAAGTTTTCTCACCAAAAATAATAAGGTGTGAAGGGTATGGATATATTAATTTATCTTTAATTGTTCCACTGTGTATACACACATCTAAATGTCACACTGCATCCCATGTAAATATAGGAAATAATATACTCGTGTATGCTCATACATAACTATGTATATATACACTTTAAAAAGCACAAAGTAAGCCAAAAGGGAGGGAGGGTTATCTGGGAGAGGGAGCAGGGGTTTGTAAGACTACAGACTTTACCACTTGCTAAATCTATTACCTGCTGTGGGATTTCAAGAGAGCGCAGTCCAAAGGAGAACAATGGTCAGCCAGTAATTTTGTTTGGCTGCTTTTTTTGGTTTGCAGGTTGCTATGGTTTTCATCTAGAATGTCTCCTAAAAGCCCCAGGTGTTTAACGGTGGGGCAGGGAAACCAGACCCTGTGGGTGCTCTATTCATCCATAGATCAGTCCACTGAGAGCTCAGAGCAGTGCGTGCAAGTAGGAGAGGTGATCAGGTGCTAGGAGGCATGGCCAAGTCCTAAGAGGTGTGGTCGGGTCCAAGGAGGTGGTCCCTGGGGCTACAACTGAGGAGAGTGTGTATTCCTTCCCTGCAACTCGCCCTCCTCTTCTTCCTGGCCACCATAGTTTGAGCAGGTTTCTTCAGCCTGGTCTTTCCAAATGAGGTTTATTTGTTTGTTTGTTTCTTTGTTTGGTGTGTGTGTGTGTGTGTGTGTGTGTGTGTGTGTGTGTGTGTGTTGGAGCCTAGTGAATACAGACTGAAATTTGTAAACCTTCGAGGGAGTGTAAATCCTCCTCTAAGATGCTGGCATTAGGTATTTTGCCATAGCAATCAGAAACTGAGTAAGACACAGGTTATCCATTGACTTGAAACCAATATTTTAATAAAACTTTTGGACTATGCAACGAGCTGTCTAATCAACAAAGTACTTCCTCTGGCTGCCTGCTCTGGAAACCCCGTTTCATAGGATAAGAAAGTATCCTGTGCGTCGCACCAGACACCAGTGCGGACAACAGCTATGCAGCTTAATTACAAGAGCACCACTAAAGAACTCACAACACTCCGAATGCTGTGGGACTTTCCACCTGGCTTGCAAATCTAGTACAGATTGAAGAGCAAGTGTGTTCTGTGACACAAAGACCTCAGTTCAGACCCAGTAAACGTCTGCTGTTGGGTTAGCAGCATGGACTTCTTTGTCTACAACTTTTTACACTTTGCAAACCCAAAGAGTCATATTAATTCCAAAGATGGCAGCCGTGGCCTGGAGTTCCCTGAGAGGTGTGGCTCAGAGCTGCACCACAGCTCCTGGGTACTGTGATAAGAAAGCTGTTCAAAGCAAAGGGAAGGAGCTTAAAGACCCGGCCAGCTATACATCGGGTCCTTCTTCCAGCAGCTCGATTCGGTGTTTCCTCCATAGAAGTGGCAGTGGACACACACATTTGCAACACAAACACAACACACTGAAAAAATATATGCACCAGGTTTTCCTCAGGCCCTTGGGTCGCTGTACAATCCCTTCAGCACAGCTGAGACTCAGCTGGTTAAATGGCTTTTCCTTCAGGCAGACAAGCAATCCTTTCTAAATTAAGTACTAGGTGTGAAACAAGTTTCCTTCACTCTGCTCCTCTACTGTGAATAAATAGAGACTCTTGTGCAAGTGCGAGATAGTCCACGGAGAAGACATCCTGTGCTCCGTTCAAAATGTGCAGGCACCAGCAGAACCCTTTATCTGTAGGCCGTTTCTTGGAAAGACAACACTGCTGACAGCAGGATCCGCCCCAGTATCCCAGCCTGCTCTGGCTGCTTCTCCCATCTCCCCCGGCTCTGCCCCCCACCCCCAGCCTCACATCTCCTGTTGTCGGGGATCCTCTCCTGTCTGACTTACACTGACTGTTCACACTTTACTCTTCATACTTTAAAATAGAAATTGAATTTACCTTTACAAAGTAAACATGTCTTTTTCAGTGTGGAGGATTTATGATTTCCTCTTATTTGCTTGTGGAGGGCATTTTCCAAGACTGTGAAGGAACTTCTGGAGTTTCTTAAATTTTGATTTGCCTTAATGTGAGAAAAAAAAAAGAGCTATAGAGCCAGCTTCCCATGCCTACTATGTGTAGCCCTGTGCACAGGTCATTCTCAGGCAACGTCAAAAGAAATCAAACATCCACTGCCTACTTTGCCTATCTGATCCAGTTCTAAGGGATATGCTACCAAAAGGGGCTTACTCGGGACTTTGCTGCAGGCTGTGTGGGCTTCTTTTGCTGCCTCAGTGTTCCTCATAAGTGACTCCACCAAGTCACCTCTCTGCTTGTCTCTCTTCATCTGAACCAGATCTGCAAGGGTTATTATAAGAATAAATCAATACACATAAAATAATTAGTATAGTGTTTGGCAACCATAGATGTTCTGCAAATGTTCTCTTTTCCTGTGTTATCCTACTTAGTTGGTGCTGAAATTGCCATCTGTATCCTTATTTTTAGCCATAAAGACTGGGAAGCGTGGGCTGGCCCCATGTCCCACACTTGGAGCCCGGAGCTCAGCTAAGTTCACAGGCAGGGTCGGAACTCAACTGCAGAGTCCATGCTGTAGTTCACACTGCTCTTCTGGCTTTCATTCCTGTAAATTAGCCTTGGAATCTTGGATTTCCAACTTGGCAGTGACTCCAAGAAGTTATATTCAGAACATAACTTTCAGCGATGCAATATCTATTTCATTGGAATAGATGGCTATTTGTCTAGAGTCTTCGTAAGTTAAATGATATTTGATTTGAATAAAACTTTCCCATGCCCTTCCAAAGCAAAATCGATCCTGGTAAAATTAAACTGTCTACCTGGCCTCCTTGTTTTTTATCCCACCTGGATACCACAGGTGTTATTTCAAAGGGACACTAGCCTTGTGTAATTGGTCAGTTCATCCTGTCTGACACTATTACTAGACATCATTCTGGAATTACTCACCTGATGACCATTTGTAACTTAAGCCTCCCTTCCTTCTCACAGTGTACAATGACCTTTGATTGTGTACTATTTCTTTCCAATTTACCTTTTGATTTTTTCAGCAAGCAGTGCAAGGACTGACAGGGAGAGATGCTGCAAACAGAATATTGAAAAACAATGGAGTCTGTCTCTGTGACTGCGATGAGTCTATCCTAACATTTCAGTCTAAGAAGCACATCTCTCTTCTGAGAATGTGAAAGGATCCTTTCATTCTGACAATCAGAGTCTAGAAACTTCTTAGAACATACACACAAATGTCTTCTTCTTGGTTTCTCTGGGACCTGGCATGTATATTTTATACATTTTTTTTGGGTGGAACCGGAGATTAAACTCAGGCCCCTTGTGCTTGCCAGGGAAGCACTTATTCTACTGAGCCAACTCCCCGGACCCTATTTTATACACATTGTTGAAATGTACAAACCTTATAGATGATGGACTATGGGACTGGGAGAGAAAAAGACACCTCCTCAGTGCGGAGAAGTGAGAACCATTGCTTCCTGCTAACATGATCTGATCTCACCACTCCGCCATCCTCAGCTGCTCCACTTCCGCCATCATCAGCTGCTCCACCTCACATGACTTCCTCGGTGCATGAGAAAATGAAGGACGTTGGCTCAACTTCAAATTCCTATTTTCCCATAAGGAAAGCCTACTGTAACAATTCTAGTTTTCATTCCTTTATTTCTTCTGTGCATTACTATGTATAGAAAAACAAGGCAAAATAAGAACAGACTCAGAAACAATTAAGTTGAATGCGCAGTACTGTAGAGGAAGACTGTATAAAATGCATGTGTCCTGAGGGTTCATTGACACCCACAGTCTTGTGGGTGACCCTGCTGGAAAGATGTTTCACAATTTCTACATGAAAATTTCTGGACACTACACACCAGGGCTCCACAACAAAAGAAGATGTTCTTCCCCTTCAGTCCTTCTTGACAATGGTTTCCATTCATGCTTACCATGCCTTTGTCTTGGGCTAATCTAAGGAAGGTTCACTAGCCAACACAGCAGTAGGAGTTGAAGCACCTGGAGGAGAAAGACAGATTCCTTCTGTCCTCATGGCCTTCACTTGCTAGTGTCTCCAGGCCCTCTCTTTTTATCTCAAAGACACCAAACTCCCCCCTTTAGTATTAACATTGCCTTTAGGGCAGGTGATATAGCTCAGCAGACTAAGTGCCCACTTAGGCAAGTGCAGGGACCAGGGTTCAATCCCCAGCACCACATGCTGGGCAACTCCATCCCCAGAGTGCATTGAGGTAGTAACCAAGACTGGGCATGGTGTCACACATACCTGTAACCTCAGCGCTGAGGAATTTGAAAATAGGAGGATCACCAGGAGTCTGAGCTGCGTAGTGAGACCTTGTACCAAATACAAAAAAAAAAAAAAAAAAAAAAGAAAGAAACAACAACATTGCCTTTGACACCAGATTGCAAAAGGTGAGAATGAAGAAGATGGATGGGAGGAGGAACAGCACAACAAACCATCCACAGCTGACATCTTGTTGAAAAGATGTCCCAGAGGGAAATTTTAAATCGAAATCTATACAGGCTGGCATCAAGGTGAACATACATCATTTTGTAATTAATTTAAAGAACTGAGAAGAAAGATTAACTATTGATTCCAATTATCTTTGGAGTCTAACTTAATTGTTTTCTTCCTTGAAAATTCCTCAGTGAATGGCTGCAAGGCTTATGGGCAAAGCAATGTTAGAACTCCATGAATACACAGAATGAAATTATAACAGTAGCTCAGAGGATTCCTTTATCTGATTTGGCATCTGTTTTTCTGCCTACTAAATCACTCAGTTGTATTTTTTCATGACACACAAGATTTTCTGGGCTTTTAGTCCACAATCCAAACTTCAGCAGTTTCAGACCATCGAGAATCTAGTGAGGCTTGGTATTTGCAGAAAATTAGCCGACGAGGGTGAAGCGGCACCACAGTTGGAAGTTGATGAAATCCTTTTTTATTAGTGAATGTTAATGTTACAGGACAGCCATATTCATCTCAGAAGACTAGTACCTGTGTAGCTCTCTCATTGTTAGTTCCTCTACCTCTCTCCCCTCTTCTTCCTCCTACCCTTGTTCACTTTCCCTATCACCAAGAATGTGTCTATTAGCTTTGAATTATCACTTCTTTATTTCACCAATTCTTTTGTAGTTTAGCTTTCTCACAAAAGGGAAAGGCTGGGATATTTAGCTTTCTACATCTGGCTTATTTCACTGAGCACAAAGTGCTCAAATCCCATTAATTTTCCCGCAAATCTCATGATTTTATTATCCCTTTTATTATTTCATGGGCTCTGAAAAGGACTATATTTGGAACAACATCCAGGTCTGTAATGTGTTTGGCTTAGTGTCCTTAATTTGTCCTCTTGGTTCTAAATGTGATGTTTATCAGGCCCTTGGAAGTCTCAGAGTTTTAATTATCCTCACCTGCAGCTACTTTGTAGTTCCTCAGTTCTTGACATTGGCCGCAGTGAGCTTCACCCCAAGGACTTCAGTTTTAGTTCACAAATGCACTCATTTATTCTCCCATTTAGCAGTCAATGGTGGTCTTTCTCACTCTGTTGTGATGAAGAAAATAAGTTGATAGAAGATAATCAGATATGGACACTGCCATTTGCAAACATTTAGCTTTACTGGGGGGGAAATGGTTTTTCTTGGGATGTCTAAGGCTTTGAAATCATGGGCCAAGTGAACTGGAGAAAAGAGATTTGCTATTTCTCAGCAGTGATTCATTGGATCAGCGCAACAATTGTATGAGAAGATTTCTCTGTTCATGAGGGAGATTGGCCTGCAGTTCTCTTTTTTAGTTGTGTCTTTCCCTGGTTTTGGTATCAGCATAATAGTTGCCTCCAGGAATGATTTTGGGAAGATTGCTTCCTTTTCAATTTCCTTGAAGAGTTTGAGGTGTGTAGGGAGAGTATGTTCAGTAAATTTCTTGTAGAATTCAGCTGTAGATCCATCAGGACTTGAAATTTTCATTGTCAGTAGGTTTTTTATGACATTTCATATTTCCTTGGCTGTCATTGGGTTATTGAGATTTGTTATATCTTCTTGATTCAATTTGATAATATGTTTCTTTCTAGGAAACTGTCCACTTTTTCTGTGTCTTCTGTTCTGAGAATAGAGGTTCTCAATGTAGTGTGGGCCTAAAGAGAGTCACATGGAGAGAAAGCATTCTCTCAGGCTTTCACAGAGAGCAAATTTGTCAAGCAATGGCCATGACTCATCCACAAGGCTGACACTGACAAAGGATGTACAAACTGCAGAACAGAGTTTTGGGATAAGTCCTGAGAGAACTTGACTGAGCTTGGCAGATATAAAAGTTATATTACTTGTTATATAGGTCTTACTTTATCTTGGTCTTAACCATCCAGCAGAAAAGTGCAGAAATGAGATATGAAAAGTGAAGCCATGTTAGTGGCTTCAGATTCAGACATTGCCAGACCTCTGAATAACCCACTACTATTGTGGACTACTGGACTATATTGGAATATTTTGCTGAATTTGTTTACCTACAATATTTGAATGTCAATGGAATACCCATCTCTGACAAAACTAAACAGAAAAGGGGATATAAATGAAGGACCATTTTGTATCTGCATATACAAAATAGGTAGAATAGATATATAGCTACTTTTTCTTAATTCAACAAGAAGAAAGATTTGTACTAATAATGTTTGGACAGGATATCATGTCTGAATCCTGTGCTATGAATGACTACTTCTAAGACAATATGTGTTAATTGTTGTAAGTCTCCTACCAACTTGTTTTAAAGCTGTCTCATTGCAATATTTTCTCAATAAAATCTAAAAAATAAAATAAAAAGTTTATTCAATATACAAAATAAAAAAGAAAGTTTCTTCACCCTTGGGACAGACTCACCAGAATACTTGGGATTTGGGGAGATGGAGGGGTTGTTCTAAATAGGATTTTAGCCTTTCCTGTAGTAGCAGAAGTGACCTCTTTCTTCCTACATCAGTTGCCAGTGGGCACAGAGACACAGACTTTCAGAAAAGGAATAGTTCTACCTCCAAATGTGCTCCAGGGAAATATGGCAGTGTGTAAGGAGTTCTGGGGGTGGGTAGTGGGCCCAAGGAAGTGACACAGAGCCCTACTCATGCTCCTGTGATACAGGAAAGAGTCAGCCTGGTGTGACTGGGAACCTGGTGAAAACAGAAGGGCTAAGCAGACTGTTCACCAGAAGGGAACTGGGGCTGGGAAGGGGAATGGCCCAGCTCTGGGGCATACAGCCAGTGGCAGCAGCAGAAATGGCTGCCATGGATAAGCTGCCTGCTTGGTACCCAGCTACACAGATTCAGACATTGCCAGACCTCTGAATAACCCACTACTCTCTCTGCCGAGAGAAGCAGGTACAGATAGAGGCTAGAGATCAGGTGGGCATAAAGGCCAGCTCTCTTGAATGATGATCAGGGGCTTAGAACACTCTTGCTCTGAGAAAGAGAACTGAAGATACCCTGGAGGACTGAGTATTTATTAAAATTGATCAAGCATAGATCTGAAAAGGGGCTGTATTAATCACTTACATTTTCCAAAGATTAAATAGAATATAGCAGAAAAGAGTGGGTTGAGTTGTCTTGCACTTGTCCTAGAACAGATACGTTGAGAGCAGGAAGGTAGGTGGAGCTCAGGCCCCTGAAGATTTATTGGAAAGCCAAGTAATTTTATCCTCCAGCCTTCTACCTCATTTTGTATTTGCCATCTTGTATTGTTCTTCTCCAGGAAAACCTCACAGAAGTCTAGATCAGCTTCTGAGCTTAGGTGCAGATATTAAAGTTCGCGGAAATAATCCATGTTCCAGTGTGTCAATTGGGATTACCATTTCCTATCTATAATGTTTTATTGAGAAATTCATGTTATCATGTCTTCTACTCCATAAACTTCATGAAGACAGAGACTTTTATTTGTCAATATATCTCCCCTATGGCTTTTACAATACACAATTCTTACCACACAGTAGAAACTCAAATGAGTTCTAAATGAGGAAGCCAGGCTTGGGCAGAGCAGTCGGTAGTGATTTCTCTGAAGAGAACGTCTTCCATCAGTGTTGACACTGACATTCACACACTTGAAAAATAGCCTAAACTGTACTAAATAGATGGACTAACAAATTCAAAGGAGGCTATAAGGATGAATCAACTGACCCATATAGAATATTCAAGAAACCAATGCAATGTTGTCCACATTAGTAGATCTTAAATAAATGGCCCCTAAGAATAATGAAGTAGAAGATTAAGGTGTAACTGATTGGCTGGTAACCAGTCGCTTAATTACAAAGATCAAGAACAGAGGCTGAGCAATAGAATGCGACTTGTTGATTCCTGGCCAGGGTGCAGGGGAAGAGCAGCTTCCCCCAACCCGGATCTGAAAGGGTCTGCAAGATGGCGGCAATTGAATCGGAGCCACAAAGATTTCCTGTTCCTCCTGCCTTCCTATGTCTGCAGTGGCTGTATCTCTTCTTTACCTCCCTTTTTTACCTTTTTTTCTCTTATTTTAAATAAGAGTTACATTTGTTCATCAGTTGTCTGGTCACATCTTTGTATATACAGAAAGAGCCTGGAATCACCAGACACTGCATCCTCTCGAAAGAATAAGATGCAATCTTGCTCTATCCATGTCTTAACCATCTGGCAGAAAAGTATAAAAATGAAGTATATATCGCAGGACCACAATATTAAGCTGAGCTGTAAATGGCTATGGTCAATAACTTCTTTGGATAACTCACTATTGTTGTGGAATGCTGGACTGTGTTGGATTGTGTTGTCGAGTTCAAGCACCTAAGTTAGTTGAATGAAAATGGAGTGCTCACCTTTGACAGGTGTAGACAAAGGAAGGAGTATAGAAAGAAAAATCATGATGTGTGTGTATAGACAGTACAGTTGGGATAGATAACGCTGTGCTTCTACATAGTCCTATGAGAGGCAAGATCTGCACTAATGGTGGTTGGACAGGATATTATGTCGGCTTCTAGTACTATGGTCATCCACTAGGAAAATAATTATTGAATTTTTGATATAATTCAGGTATAAAAAAATAAGATAAGTAAACAGCTACACTCTTAATTTACTGATAAGAGACATCTGCTATAATAATGTCTGAAAGTATAATATCATGTATGCACCTTGTACGATACCAAAACGTTATGAAAACAGTTTGCAATGTATTATTTTATTGAATCTGTCTTGTTAAGGTGTCTTAAAACTGTCTGATTGATATTTGTACTTCAATAAAATAATAAATAAATAAATAAGAGAATAAGATGTGCTCATGATGGTGCGTTACCTTCTAGAGCTTCGTGTGGTCAGAAAAGAGATGGATCCAAAGATTGATCCACAGTGTACATTGTCTTTTTAAATTCTTTGTGTATTTTGAGAAGAGCAGAAAAAAATAAAACAATTAGAAACTATACATGATTTCACGAAGCAAAATGATAGTAATTCAACATTGGTTGTTATATTGCATATTGTTGTCCTCAAATTAGTTGTTCAGATTGCCAGATATAAGTATGCAAAACTGAGCAAAAATTTAAAAGGAGAGAGAGAAAAGAAATGTAAGCATTAACTGCTTCTTTTAATAGACCATCAGAAATCACCAGTACAATTATCCACGCTATTGTGAGTGTGTGTGTGTGTGTGTGTATGTGTGTGTGTGTGTGTTTCTTTTCCTTTTTCTTCTTTCTTTTCTCCTTTTCTTCATCCCAGTTGTTCCTTCCCTTTGGGTAGTTTCTTTCCTTATCACTGTATCTATTGTATCTTTCAGAAATACTTCAAAGAATCAGCAATTAGGATTTCATCTTTTTAAAAAGTACCTGAACTTCAAAAGAATTCACCAAAAGAGTAAAAATAAAACCCATGAATCGAGAAAAAATTAGCCAGTGTCCCTCAGATACAGGACTTATGTCTAGAACATAGAAAGAATTTTAAAAGATAAGGCCCCAAAAATCCAAAGACCCGATCAAAAAATTGGCATCTGAGATGAATACACACTTTCAAGATAATGACGTACAAATGGCAAAAAATATGCAGAAATGTTCAGTGTCATTGGTCATTTGAGAAATGCAGATTAAAACAACACTGAGATTCCATCTCACCTCAGAAAGCATGGCTATCCTCAAGCAGTCAACCAATAATAAATGCCAGAGGGGCTGTGGGGAATAAAGATCTCTTCTCCACTATTGATGGGAGTTCAGACTGATCAAACCACTATGGAAATCAGTGTGGAGATTTCTTAAAACACTAGGATTAGAGGTCCCCTTAAAGCCAGCTACTCCATTCCTGGGTATTTTCCAGAAGAACTGAAAACTGATACATGTGCACCCATGTTTATAGCAAACCCATGTTTGCTTCTCTTCTTGGCTTCTTTTTCAGGGGTAAGGTCAACCAAGACCCACAGGACAGTCAGCCCACCCACTGAGCCATGCCAGGGGGTTGCCCTGATGCTAGAACTCAGGTGTCCACTGAAACATAGCCTCATAATGTCTCTCTCTAAAACACATCTAAGGAGACAAATATAAGAAAAAGTGTTCTGTAGGTATGTTTTCTCAAAAAGGAAGAACAGAAACTCTTAGTCAAACTGTTGCATTGACCTGGGCTAACAATTTAGTTCTGCATAACTCCTGTAATACCTGAAAAGCACCACTTATGCCTCATAGCAGAGCATGTTTGTGAATATAATTGGCCTTGAGATAGGAAGAATGTCCCCCGCAGTGCAAACAGGGAAAATCATGTGCAACTGAGTGCTCAAAGTAGACCTATTATAGTATGGGAGCCTACTCTATTTTTTGCCCTAAAAGACTCTACAACAATCATTTTTCACTCCACCAGACAAAAAACAATGATACTTTGCCTTGTTCAGTAATATTGTAATACTTGGATATTACTGTAATTACTTCAGATGACAGAGCTAGGAAAAGATTAAAAGCTTCCTGCTCTGAAAACCCTGAGATAAACCCAAGATTAAAATGTTATCCTTGCTGATTCTGTTTTTTCAAATCATACATCCTAGGATAATTTCAAGTAAACCAATCATTGCCTAGGAAGGTTGGGTTTTTTTTTCTTTATAAATGGACTAATATAAACTTAATAACTTTGAGAATTAACTTTTTTCATCCTTGTGGAGGGCAAGAGGGAGCGATGGAGAAGGCCCTCTTTCCAAAGGCCCATTTTCATGCAAACACTGATTTCATTATTTTTCCATCTCTGAATCTTTTTCTTGCCTTCCTAGAGTTTCCACTAGGATGCAGCCTCCTTGAGTCTAACAAGTACAAGTGTAGCCTCTTTCCTGTTGGAATATAATGGGGTTCACATGATTTGGAAATGTCAGCAAACCTCAGAGCTCATCTATTTAAGGTCAGGCACTATAGCTGTTCAGGAATAGGGAATAGGCTTCATATATACGAAGGAGGCCTACCAAATCCTCCTAATAAAAGCTGTGCAATACCAACCCATATTCACAGTCTCTGTCTCACCTGGTAAGCCCAGAAAGTTAACAAATAAAGAACATCTGTGAACTCAACAAATATGGTAATTACACTCTGCAAGTGTAATGAGATGGTTCTTCGTGCCTCATCTCAATCACCTGATAAGGTCAGTAAAATCACAAATGTGGGATCATTTAAAATCTTCGTGGAAGAAATCAACTTTTCAGTTTAATATTATATGTTCGTAGTTTTCTTTATAACTTTAAATTTTAATTTTAAAAAACTAGAACTTTATAGCTAGAATCTCATGCCATGATTCTTCTTTTTCTTTTTCTTTCTTTCTTTCTTTCTTTCTTTCTTTCTTTCTTTCTTTCTTTCTTTCTTTCTTTCTTTCTGTCCTTTCTTCCTTTGTTCTAAAATTGTCCTATATCATTCCATTTTTTGTACCTTTAATGCACCTAGGTTTGTTAATGATACAGAAAAAAACATTATTCAAATATTAAGAACATTTTTCTTACATCTACATATGCAAACTATTTTAATAATCATTTTATCAAATTAAGTACACAAAGTCAGAAAATTTCCTAGCAATGCACATAGCTAAATCCACAACTTGGCAAAAAAAACTATGAAGAAGCAAAATTAATACTTTTATGGCTTCCAACATAAATTCATAAACCAGGGGTAAGCCAAAAAATGTTAAATATACCTGAGATAAACCAAGCATAGCCAGTTACCCTGACTCTGGGTGGGTCCCAAATAATGAAACCTTCACAGTTTCCCATAAATCTGAAGCCATTTATGAAAGCACTTTTGTTCGTGGTCCTTTCTGTGCTGGTGTTTAAAGATAGAAGATGTTTTCGCGTCGGTATGTATAATATTTGTATGAGAAAACCTTTTCTGCTTTGAGTAGAGAAATGTTACTTGCAATCCTTAATACTTTTGCTTGTTCCCCTTAAATATTCATCTGCATTATTTATTTGGCAGGCCAGCATACTTCATGAATATTTCTATGCTTCAGTCTTGTTTGATAAATCAGAACTATAAGCCCAACAGTTCTTTTTAGGTGGATGGACTAATAGCTTAGTTTTTATTTTTTAATTTTATCTGCATCATAAAAAGAAAATTATCATCATAAGTTATTTATATTTTCTTTCTTGTACTTATCATCTCCTACAACTTGACTTACAAGCAAATTTGAGTGACCTGTCTTTTATTTTTTTATTATAATTTTTCTTTTTTTTTTTTTTTTTTTTTTTT
The DNA here is from genome assembly GCA_004027165.1 of Ctenomys sociabilis. Lineage (NCBI taxonomy): Eukaryota > Metazoa > Chordata > Mammalia > Rodentia > Ctenomyidae > Ctenomys > Ctenomys sociabilis. The sequence continues at coordinate 28,937 of PVKA01007267.1, forward strand.
TTTTTTTTTTTTTTTTTTTTTTTTTTTTTTTTTTTTTTTTTTTTTTTTTTTTTTTTTTTTTTTGAGGAGTATAAACCAAAGCAAGACAAACAAAAACAAACACAGCAACAGGGTAGCATACAACAATACATGTGTTACAGATGTTCAAAACACAAGTGGCTGATTAATGATGATTTGTATATTATCTTTTTATTGTCAAATCTGTTGCTCAGATTAATAGATATGGTTATGCAAGATTGGACATATAGCTGAGTATTACTGCATACTTTCAAGAACTCTTAAATTTTGTTCTTTCTTATCTCTATTTTTTGTTACTTTTTTCTTTTTTTTTTTTCTTTTCTTTTTTTTTTTTTTTTTTTTTTTTTTTTTTTTTTTTTTTTTTTTTTTTTTTTTTTTTTTTTTTTTTTTTTTTTTTTTTTTTTTGTATTTTAGGGAAGGGTCTACAGTGTGTCCAGGGTCTCACTACTAAATCGGACTCATAGTGATCCTCCTGTTTACAGCCTTCCAAGAGCTGGGATTACAGACACGCACCACCATGCCCAGTCTCAATTGCCAGCTCAGAGCACCCTGGGGGCAGGGCTCGCACAGCAGGCCTGGGAATTGAACCCCTACCCCTGTGCCTACTTACAGAATCTTTAATCCACTGAGCTATATGGACAGCCCTTT
>PVKA01007267.1:29702-78797 GCA_004027165.1 Ctenomys sociabilis
CATGAAGAGAAAACTTTCTCTCAGGCTCTCACAGAGAGCAATCTGGTCAAGCATTGGCCGTGACTCATCCACATGGATGACACAGACAAAGGAACTACAGAATAATGTACAGGACTACAAGATAAACCCTGAGAAGACTTCAATGACCACATAGGAAATATAAAGTACATGTGTTGGTATATAAGTTTGGATCTACCTTTTTCTAAAAATATTTTAAAGAGAGCATAGCAATAACTGATATAGCTAGAAGCAGTACATTAGAAGACCAAGATAACAGGTAGTTCAAGCATAGTTTTTGTATTGCACATTGCTGTCCACAGTGTAGTTTAGTTCACAGATATCAGCATACTGAGTTAGTCGAGGTTACAATTCTACACACCAACTGCTATTTTCAAAAACACTGATGGAAATTATGAGTACAATCACCTCGGCCTTCTATTTCTCTTCTATTTCCCTTGTATATATACTGGCATGTTTTCCCCCCCTACCTTTTCCCCTATCTTTTCTTCTTTCTCTCCTCTTTGTTGTTTAATCCTTTAGTTCTATTGTTTTTTTTTTCATTTAACTGTATCTGTTATATATCTTTCAGGTTTTATTGCTTCTTTTGGATTCTTACACTAGGGAGACAATATGATATTTACACATGTAGGTCTGATTTATTTCACTTATGACTTCAGTCTCAAGCTTCATCCACTTACCTGTGAAGGCTTCAAGTTTGTCTTTCTTTATAGCTGAGTAATATTCCATTGTATAAAAATACCACATCTTTTTTCATCCATTCCTCAGGTCCAACTAGTTCTTGAAGTAGAATTTAAATGGAATCTCAACAGTCTGAAACAGTGACCTACAGTAATTTCAGATTACACTGCTTTAAAAGTAGCAAATTTTTACTGGTCTAGGTAAAAACAGAATGAACGTACATTTTCATTCATTGAATATAAAATTCTATAAAATTAAAATGCACCAAATGAAAAAACTCAGATATGCCTATCACTGATATTTGTCCATCTATTCAGCAGAGTCACGTAATTGTCATTGATGTCACATTCAACATTTCACTATAATGCATTGACGTATTAATTCTTATGCTTTTGAAACTTTGATCCTGCTCTTCTTTACTTTAAAGCTGAATTTCTCAGACATAGATTAATTTCCACAGTATTCACAGAGTTAATGCATGTGAAACATGAGAGAAAGTTGTCCTGAGCAAAAGTTGTACCGATTTATGAAATTCTGTTTCTCTTCTATTTCCCTTTATGAACATTTGGAATTTATTTTTCCCAGTTATGTAAAATCTATCTAAATAAATTAATTATAACACGAAATTTAAAATATTATTTCAAATTAATGGAAAAATTTTTAAACATTCACATTGGCAGTATTTACATTTCTATTATTGAAACACGTAAATATATCCTGATACATTGATTGCTAAAGTTAGAACTGAAAAATCTTCACTATTTAATATTCAAGACTTCAGACTTTCAAATATGCTTATTTTTCCATCATTTTTATCAAAAAAAAAATCAGCTATTTGAAAGACAATGTCACTATGACTATCACTTATGGAAGCAGTTAGTTTTGAAAACAAAATTTTTAATCAAAACCACATGTGTGAATTTGCTAGTTGCTCTTTCCTACCACGTCTGTGGTTCGCCACTTGAGTTTAGCTTAGACCTATATCAGGCCATATATATAGTATGAGTATAAATACACAAATCATAGTGACGTAACACCAAGCCAATCCTGAATGCTGATTCTCTCAGTACCTAACTTTGTGGTTAGAGTCTTTATCTGCTGAAGGTCATGAGCATTATGAGATCAAGTAATAAATATTAACCCAATTTCCTGGTTGTCCTCCTCGTACTGAAGACGTGTTGATAACCGCGCACCACGGAGACACCTTGGCGCTCTAACTTTTCAGAAAGGCATGGTCCGTGCTCCTTCACCCTGTGCTAACATGCACAAACTATGTTAACATGAACCAGATGTGAAGCTCAAGGCCAGCCAGTACCTGGCCACTTCGTGGAGTGCTTCACGGATGTTACAAGTGGCCAATTAATTTCCTCAGAGAACTACATAAAGTGCTGTGAAGTACCAGGGAGGTGGTGGCTTTGTTTCCCTGCAATACCTACTATGTTCAGACATTCCATGAAATACAACTTTAAGACATACTTGACGATGTGACAAGAGAGGTCAGCCAGTTCACCAGTACTCTAGGGCCTTCAGCATACAAGCTAGGAGTGGACATGTCCCACGCAGTGGAACGGAGCAAGCAGTACACACAGAAGTGCGGAGCGCAGAAGGCTTCCCTGGCATATGGCTTCTATATTTCCCCAAAAGATAAATCAAGTCACAAAATGGGAGAAAAATCCCACAGAGGAACCGGCTGAAAGTAGTCACACTTGACTTACAGGTGTTTCACACTGATTAATTAGCCAGAAAACAAATTAAAGCCTCAAAAATGAGAAACACAGAGCATGCAACTTTAATGAAACACAGAGAATTCCTATTTTGAAAGAAACCTAAGGATAAGTTCCAAAGAAAGAATTTTTGAAAAAATTTATTTCTGCATGTTTTTTTTTAAGTCCCTTTCATTTTTGTCTCCATTTAATGTTTGTATGGCAATTTCTTGGTAGGAAATATATCTTGGTAGGTTTCTATTTCTACAAGGAATTAAATTATTTCTTGTTCTGTGTGTGTGTGTGTGTGTGTGTGTGTGTGTGTGTGTGTGTGTGTGTATTTTCCTGTTTTACAGAGGTATGACTGACAAAAATATTGTAAATACTTTAAGTCCACAACCTGAGGAGTTGGCCCTGGTGTGCTCTGCGTGTGGGAGTGCCCAGGATGCCACATGCATAGGCACACACACACACACGCACACATGCACATTTACTCCATGGCCCCTTATCTTCACTTGACATTGACATAGAAAGCACTGGAAGGAACATGTGTATACCCCACATGCTCTACAAGATATAAATAAGGTTCTCAACATGCATTGTCTAACACCTAATCTGTCACGGGTAAGCTGTTTAGCCTGACACCTAAGGTGCTTCCAGACAGAGCCCCTCAATGCTCCAGAGGGGGCCCACAGCACACTTCCAACTGAGCCCCTACACTGCTCATAGCTGGGATTCTCTAGCTGTTCCTCTCCCCTCCTGGCACAGCCTAGAAGATCTTGCTCCCCTCTGCAGAGCTCACCTCCTGGAGAGCCCCAGACTGCTACCCCCAGAAACGCATCTTGTGGTTGGCTGAAATCATAACCCACCATAGATCTGAATGCACTGCTGCCTTATGCCGATGCTCCACGGCCTGGACCTGCCTGCCTGTACAGGTGCTTTCCCGCCTCTACTTAGCCTTCCCCCCCTGCAGGCTTCTGACCTTCAGGGTGTCCTCAGGACAGACACCTTGTTAGAGGCGTCTGCACCTCTCCCAGGGGGTTGGCCCCTCCATAAAATGCCTGTGATGAGGTACATAATTACATGTCCCACCCGCCAGCTGAAGATTCTCATAGCCTCTTGATGAATGGGCAGAATGCCCATCCCCCTTGATGGGCCCCTGCAGGGGCAGTATGCCTTTCTCTGCATCTCTGCATTTCTGTGCATCTCTGGAAAGGAATCAGGCCAGAGCACATTGCATCTTACTGATCTTGGTACTTCCAGCACCAAACACAGTGCTTCATTCAGAAGATGAACTTTTAAAAAGGATTCTTGCACTCTGTCCTTTACCCAGTGACCGAAATTTGAATCTTCCCCACCACAGGGCTTCAAAGCCTGAGGTGAAGATGTTGATAGTCCCTCCGTGACTGCATCAGAATTGATCAGAAAAAAATCAAAATTATTTCATCATTTTTGTGTGACACTCGGGATTGAACCCAGGGCCTTTGCACTGAGTTCTATCCCAGCCCTTTATTCTTATTTTGAGACAGGCTCTGCCTATGTCAGTAAGAAGTTTCTTGGGCTGGCTTGGCCATAGCAACCCTCTGCTCAGCCCGCTGAGCTCTGGGGGTTGCAAGTGCGCTCCACCACACCTGCTTTGAGCTCGTTTTTGTAAGGCTGTGCACAGTGCTTTGCATCTGGTAAGTCGACGCCTGTAAAATGAAGAATGAAAATAATCCACTTCCTGTCAGGCCACCATTTTGTATATTAAAACACATAATAGGTGAGCGATTACAATAAACATCAAATAAAATGTTGATTAAATAATTTATAATTATCTTTAAGCAAAATGTTTATAAATTTTCATCACTATTAGGAGTGGTTTCCCTGCTTGGAAGAATTATTTGAACAGTATATATTGTATAAAGAGACACTGATGGTATATATCATCATTTGTTCCTTCAAGAGATTGTTGTTGGGGTCGGGGAGAAGGCTCAGTGGAATAAATGCTTCCCTCACAAGCACAAGGTCCTGAGTTCAATTCCTGGTTCCACAAAAAAAAAAAAAAAAAGATTAGTGTTGTTCCCTTGTTTTTTGTTTTTTTTTGCACTTTGGTTCTTTGTCAGATGTTGGCAGATACCAGGTAAGGACTCAGATATTGCTCCTGGGTCAAGAGAGACCTTTGAAATCTAGGACATGCTCCTGCCACGGATGTAGGAGAACGTGCATGCGAATAGGGTCAGTGGCTTCAAGACGGAAGCAATACTAGGTTTTAATATAATCTATAACAGGATGAAAATCTGAAATTAAAACAAAAAAAAAAAAACACCAATTCTGAGGCTACCCAAAGCTTGAGAGGATCTGGATCAAGCCCCATATGCCTCTTTGTGACTCTGCTGCACTTGAAACCAGTTGAATCAAGCAACAAAAAGTGACCTCGTCACACGTACAACTCCTAGAGGTCAGGGGTCCCTTAGGATGTTTTTTTATCTACAATTACCAATAACTTTGTCTTAGTTATTCTCATTGTTAGGACAAAATGCCTGACACCTACCAGAGCTGACTGTTTCAGGCCATAGGGGTTGATGAGAAGGCAGGGTGCTGGCAGAGGAGAAACAGCCCCAGTCCGTGGCACAGCATGTACTAAGGAGCAAAGCGAGGCAGTGGCGCTGCCTTCTTTATGTCCCCTTCTATCCCATCCCCCAGGCTGCAAGCCTATTGACCCATTTCCCCAGACCCAGGCTGGTGCTTTTCATTGCCACACCCCAAACAGTTAAACTGACCAGTGTATTAATCCAAGTTGCACACACATACTCTATATCTACACACCCAAAAATCAAGCCACTCCTGGAAGCCCCACTATGAGCACATGACACTTTGGGAGTACACCGAGACCCAAGCCATAGCACACCTTGAAAAAACTAAGGGGAAATCCTCATCACCTCAAAAAGTGCCCTCTTTAATAGAATACCATTGACATCTGCATCATTAAGAATAAGGCATTCAAGGGATAAGATTCCCTTGAATCTCACAGTTATGTTACTTTTCTTACAACTTCCTTCTCTGAGGCTGTACACAAGGTTATTAGCATAATTGTGCCTTGAACCTAGGCTGCCTGGTCCCAAGGCCTCCTACCTCCTCTTAGTGAATGACTGTTATAACTTACCCTTCCCATAAAACACACATTTGGGGATAAATCACATGAATATCAACCACAAAAATAAGGATATCTAAATACACATTGGCTATTTCAACTGGATATTAAAACATGATCTAACATGTTTGATACTTAGTATTTATAATTGATTTAAGCTGATTCATATAATGGCTTAATCTCACATGTTCTTCATTAAAAAAAACTGTAAGCACGAAAGCATATCACCAATATATGATTAAAGCTTGAAAATGGCAGCCATGTTAGTCCTCAAAGAGAAGAAGATCCTTGCAGAGCAGCTGTCCTTAAAAGAAAGCGATTGACTCCGTTTTGACTGAGTCTGACTCTATTTCCTTGTACCGATATGTACAGAGCAGGCTAGGACTTCTCTTTATCCTTTCAATTGGCCTTAAGCAATGTATATTGGTCTAGCTGAGGTGCTGGTGATAATCTTTGAAGGTGGCATGCATGTTTCCCTGGTAACCTACACCTGCTGCTCCTTAATGTGAGCTGGGTCAAGACAGGATGAAGAACCAATGCTCTGCCCCACCAGCTAGGATCGAGCCTTGAGATAGAGGCTATGACTTCCTGGGGCTTGGAAGACTACATCAAAGCTGAAGCACAAAATCCCAAGAACATTAGATACTATCTCAATATCACTGCAGATTACTCTTTCTGCATATCCTATCTGCATATGGCAGAGGTAAATGTAGGCACCTATCTAGCTCAGCTCACAGTCCTCACCTACTTCCCACAATTCTCAGTCATTCCTCCTTCAATGACGCCTCCTCCACTGCATATAACTGGGGTGCAGCCTTGAGTCAGCCTCTTTTTCAGGAAAGCCATCTACGTGGCTGGACTTAGGGCCTCTTGGCTCCCCAGTAATTCTAAATATATTTCAGTGTCTTTACTTTCATTGTGGGTTGCACTGGGAGTGGTAGATTGGAATTAATTTGGTGGGATTCCAATAACATATCTTTGGGATTACAAATATTGACTTCTTGGATTGAGACGAGAACCTGGAGAGGACTCCTACAGATTCTGACTCTTCAGTATGGAAGGAGAAGGTGTTAACATAGCTGATTATTGGACTAGGAACAAGAGGAAGATATTGAGCAAGAAGAATCCTCTTAACTTTCTCAAGAATCCCAAGACTCCAAGAGAAAATTAAGTGATGCATGTCCTACATGAATGTTAATTTTAAAATCCAACATCTGGTCTTGGTCCTAGGCTTACACTTTGGCACAATCTGGAAGTGATAATCATGTCAGACAGTCTTGTTAAAGTCCCATTTATTCATGTGTAAACACCCTAAACCATAGAAGGACATCTTTTAAAAAGACGAACATGGTTTCTTTCCAACACTGTTGCTAATTCACTGAATGAAAGGCTCATTCCTTTCTCCAACTTTCCCCTCACAGCACTTGGACCACACATGTCGTCCACATTTGCTAACACATAGAACCTTGCAACTGTGAGGATTTCTTTTTTTAATTAAATTATTTATTTTTTATTTTATTGAAGTATAAATATCAATGAGACAGTTTTAAGACATCTTAACAGGACGGATTTGATAAATTAGTACATTGCAAACTGTTTTCATAATGTTTTGGTATCGTACAAGGTGCATACATGATATTATACTTACAGACATTATTATAGAAGATGTCTCTTATCAGTACATTAAGAAAGTGTAGCTGTTTATGTATCTTATTTTCAATTTTGTTCTTTGTCTCAGTGCCCAGCTGACGGCCAGGTATGGCAGTCAAGGCTTTGTCAGTCTTTGACACCAGCCAGGTGCCCCTGACCTGCGGAGGAAATGCTGTAGTCCCATTTCTTGCATCCTGTTGACCAGGACCCTGTCACCTTTCCTCTGTTCTTTATGTCCTAGTGGTCTGGGGGTCCTTGAAGCACCTTAGATCTCTCCACCCTTCACTGTACCTCCATGGGTGTGTGGTATGACTTTTCTTTATACCTTTCATGATTCTCCAGGCCAGTATTACTCTGAACAGGTCTCTCCCAGTCTTCAGGGAACTGCTTAGGTGTTCTCTGTCTCTATAAGGGAGCCTGCTAGGGTCAGCACTTGAAAACCTGTCTAAGTCCATCTCTTTCTCGGCTCCACCAGCCACCACCTGCCTTTCACACAACCTGTATTCCCTAATACTATATAGCTATGTCCACTGTTAGGAAGCCAAGTGATTTTTGAAATATTCTATACATCTTCTTGGTTTCATTGTTTCAGTCTTTATTGGACTTGACTAGAAAGTGGGATTTTGTGTATGGATACTTTCTCACAAGTTCCAGATATCTGCAGTTGTGTGAGCAAAGGTATTCACCCTCACTTTCCTCCTGAAACCCAAGCTCACATCGTATTAAAGAATGCATTGTTTTGAAGTTAGGCAGACTGGGATCTGACTTGAAACTAAGTGGCTTTGGAAAGCAGCATCACCCCCACAAGTCTCAAATCATCATTAAGACAAATTAATACTCACCAAATGATACTTAATCTGATAAACCTTTTTCTCTTTGTCACAATTCCTAGATATGTGATAGCTCATATAATAGAAATCAACTTTTCAGTTTGACATGTGTGATCTTCCTGAATATTGTCTAAATATATATCCCCAGCCACTATTTTACTATTCTTTCACCATAGTCATTCATTTAAGAACTATTTATCAAACATCTTTGTGTTTCAATGTGACCTTGGGAATATTAAGGGTCCTTTGTTTGGTAAAGGGAACATATATGTGCAAATAAGTATGTTAGATGAAGTGTTATATTTGCTTTGTAAACATATATAATATGTATGTTTGTATGTGAGTAGATTTTATATGTATAATGGAAATATCAATTTTATAATCATATAGGAGATCAAAAGAGGATAGAGTCTGTATTCATTCAGGAGGAGGAAGAAGTAAAGGATGTGATCCCAAAACTGCTTTATAAAGATGCATAAGGGCCGGCGGTATAGCTCAGCGGACTAAGCGCTTGCTTAGGTAAGCGCAGGGACCAGTGTTCGATCCTTGGTTCCCCCAGCCGCGCCGGCCCCGCCTTCGGGTGCGCTGAGCCGGCGATGCAATCTGGGCGCGGTGGCGCGTGCCTGTAATCCCAGCACGTGGGAGGCAAAAAGCAGGAAGATCACTATGAATGTGGGCTGCATGCATAGTGAGACCCTGCACCCAAAAAAAAAAAAAAAAAAAAAAAGATGCATAAGCATTCTTCAGGTTTTCAGCAAGGAAGAAAGATGTAGGAACAAGAAAACTTGAAATTTAAGAAAATACAAATAGTTTGGGTTCTCAAATGTCAAAGTGCAAAAGATCTTCTGCAGAACTTTTTGGAAGTATAGATTCTGTGCCCAGAAATTCTGGCAGGAAAGACCCAGGATAAATCTGGACATAGCTATTGATGAGGTATAGTTGACATGTGATAAGATGCACATATTTTCCATGTGACATTCAGTGAATTTTGGAAAATACAACCTTATGTATGTAGCCTTGTGCTATGTACTTGCACTCAAGTTACAGAATATTTCTCTCACTCCAGAGAGATCTCATGTGGACTTATATATTTAGCAGCCATGGTTTATAGTCAGAGTTTACATGGGAATAAATTTAATAGAGGATACAATTTTTTTTTTTTTTTCTTGTCTTTTTGAGACAGGGTCTCACTATGCAGTTCAGGCTGGCCTTAAGCTCACTTTGTAGCTCAGGCTGGTCTCGAACTCACAGCAATCCTCCTGCCTCAGCCTCCCGAGTGCTGGGATTACAGGCATATGCCACCATGCCCGGCTGAGGATACAATTTATAAGATTGTTTTATAATATTTACCCTAAAAGTCAAATGCAGAAGAATGCAGATCCATTCACACACTAGAGACCTGATGGATACAGATGAGGACCTGGATCCCACAGCAATGTCCTCCACAAGTCTAGTGCCCACGACAATGTCCCATCAGGGCTGTTTCACAGATCTGCACTGGGACGGCTCAAAAATCAGTGGTGGAGCTAGAAAGCCTGCACCAGTGGGATGGAGGACCTGAGTCAGGAGGTTGAGGAATCATCACTGGAGCCATGAAGCAATGCTCAAAGTAAGGACCAGAGCTCCCCCAACGAGAGCTGCAGCCATCCTCAGTGATAATGAGGACCTGAGCTCCTCATACAATGAGAACAGCTGAGTTCATGTCAGAAGAGCCAGTGTGACAATTTCTCCAGAAGAATAAACAGGTTCCAGTTCTAGTTTTATACTGTTGGCAGCTACCCTTGAGGGAGACTTTCACACACAGAACCATGCCAACTCAGCTCAGCCTATCTGCATGTTACACCTTAAACGTTAGTTAATTCTCCACAACTGGGTGTTGGAGTTTATGAAGGAGAATAAAGTTGGAATAGGAGCAGAGTACCAAGCCCCTTGGGGACCTGCATGTTCAGCTGAGGGACATTGAGCTTCTCCAGTAGACTTCAGTGAACATAGCTCCTTTCCAAAGCTATTTCAAACTTCCCCACCCTAACATCTGTACTTGTTTCACCTCATTAGGCTAAAATACTTGCTCTACTTCCTCCACCTATGTGTAAGCACACTGCCAATGCACAAGTGGTTGCATCAAACACTGGATTTTAACTGTAAAGGAAATGGGGACAAGCTAGAAGAGCTGATTCACAGAATGTTTATATTCAACGGGCACTTACTTGTAAGAAAAGATGCTCACAAATTTTCCTAAACTGATGAATACTAATTAGAACTATGTTAGGATATTACAAGAGGTATAAGCCTCAAAAACTGCAGGAATGCTGGGCATGGTGGCACAGGCTTGCAATCCCAGCATTTGAAAGGCTAAATCAGGAGGATCATTAGGAGGTTGAACACAGCCTGGGCTACAAATTGAGTCCATACTACCCAGGCTATGCAGTAAGACCCTGGCTCAAAGAAAAAAAAAGTAGGAGTGTGGCCAAATCAGAACCTTCTCTGATGTGCATCAACAGCACGAGAAAGCATGGCATGCCCAAGTAGAAATGCATTGCTGATCCAGGGGCAAAACAGAAGGAACCCCATGGACCTGGGTGACATTGGCAAGATTTTATAGATAGGTACACTTCATCACAGTCATTTTTATCTGGGATTGTGTCCCCAAAGCATTCTTCAAAAATAATAAAAGTAAAATATGCACATTGGTCAGAGAGATAAGAGACTGGCTAGCAAGTACAAAGTCTCAAGTTTAATCCCAGGCACAAAAAATGAAAAAGAATTGTGCACATGGGATTTAATACAGCCTGTTTACACACAACACAACATGGAAGCTTCTGGAATTATGTTGTAGCCAGCACTGTGCAGTTATCACCATGGAGCCCTTGCTCTCTAACTCTAGTGAGAAAGAGGGCCACTACTAGAAGCCCCTGAACTTCTTTTCTGTCTCTTTTTCTTTTTTTGTATTTTAGGGAAGGGTCTACAGGGTGTTCAGAGTGTCACTACTAGATCAGACTCACAGTGATCTGCCTGTTTACAACCTCCCAAGAGCTGGGATTATAGATGTGAGTCATCATGTCCAGTCTCAATTGCATACTCAGAGCATAGGGGCTGGGGAGGGGCACTGCAAGCTGGGGAACTGAACCCCTGGCCCCTGTGCCTGCTTGCAGGTGCTTTAATCTGCTGAGCCATTTGACCGGCCCTTGCCCCTGAACTTCTGATTCATAAGCTCCAACTCAACTTCCAGCATCTGGTGCAAGAAATTGCTCAGGACTTCAAAACAGATCTGGGCTTCCAGAGCACAGCTGTGGGTGTCTCGCAGGGGGCAAGTGAGGCCAACCCGATTGCTTGTTTAAAGATACCAACCAGGCTGCCACCCCTGCCCAACATGTAACAGTTGTCCCTAAAGGCATCCAACCAGCGTGCCACAGGTTGGAGAAGATGTCTGAGTCCACTATGACAGGACACATTTCATTCTCAAAAAGCTTTTTTCTCTTCTTCCTGTTATTGGTAGTTCTGAATTAGATTGTTTTTCCCCATGAGGTAAAAAAAAAAACCCTAAGTACATGACTGCAAGTGGAAAATAGGGAGCAGAAATCAGATACTGGCAGTTTTCCATTTGCATTTCTGTGTGAATTTTTAATATTCATGCAGTGATGTAAAGCATTCACGCAAGTCAAAATGTTTCAATGAATAAAATTCAGCAGTTCAACTTTATAAGAGGTTTGTAAATAAACGTATTAAATTTTTCTCTGGACAATGCTAGGATTTGGATTTTTTTTTAAACAAGCAAATTTCTTATTAACAGCAACTAAATAATGGTTGTAACATTTTTATCACACAGTAGATTCTATCTAGTCAGGATATTTTTCTAACTAAGGTGTTTTTCATGCTAACACATGTGTCTAATGTTGTCTGTCTTTCTCTGTTGTTCCTGTAAGTTTGCTGTTTAAAAAAAAAAAAAGCAAACTTAATTTTTTGCAAAAATGTGACAGAACCTTCTCTGATGTGCATCAACAGCACAAGAAAGCATGGTAAAATCACACAGGGAGTACTGTGTCCATAACAAGGAATGGGGTTCGATCTCCAGGCCTGCCGTGCCAGCCCTGCCCCCGGGGCATGCTGAGACAACATTTGCGACTGGCCTGGTGGCTCTTCCCTCTCATCCCAGCTCTTGGGAGGCTGTAAGTAGGCGGATCACTAACAATCTGATCTAGTCATGAGACTCTGAACACCCTAAAATCCAAAAAAAAAAAAACCTCTGGTTTCTCTTCAGATCGTATAAATCTTTTGCCTTTTATAAGGCATGAAGACCATCATTATGTCCTGATAGAAAAATAATTTTTGGGATATGTTGACAACTGGAAAAACAGTGTGAAGAAAACAATGCCAGGAAACTATCCATACAGTAGAAGTAGTAATGCAGACACTGTCGGACTTTCACATACTTCATAGACTACAGCCTCCCATAGCAAAGTAAAAAGGCGGTATACACTCTTACAACAATAAAAAACATGTTCTTATGTGAAACATAAAACTATTAAAATATTTTTAAAAGTAACAAACTAATATATAAAGGGAATTGGAGAGAAAACTGACTTTACTGAGTGTAGCTTGTATTGCAAGTTTGACTCTAGAATGACTTACTGTTTTATATATTTATAAAGGAGGAAGCAAAATTTTGCATCAACTGTGGTATACTTGCACAGAGAAAGACTAGCTCTGACTATTTTTTCTTAGTGAGGTAAACACTGGACTAAGAATAACAAAGTCCAAAACAATTGCATCTATGTATGCATATTCCTCACATAAAGATAAAAAAGGAACACAACTGGCTAAAGGGACATCTTTTTAATACCAGAAGAAACTATTTTAATAGTTTCACTAAATGTTGTTCCCTGTCTTTTCCTAACTTGTGTTAATGGTAATGCTAGAGTTCTGCTGGAGACAGCCTGGCATTGAGAAAGACTGAGTGTTTCATCTGAGACCTAGAATATACCCAAAGGGCTATGCAAGACATCCTCCTGTGCCAGCCCTGCCCCAGGGTGCACTGAGATGGTGATTGAGACTGGGTATACATCTGTAATCCCAGCACTTGGGTGGCTAAATACAGGAGAATCATATCGAGTTCAGTCTTCAGAGTGAGACCCTGCAGACCCTGTCCTAAATCCATTAAAAAAAAAATCTTCCCACTTCACCTTTGTCTCAGGTATCCAGAGCACCTCCCGGGGCTCACATTCAGTCCTGCTGTCCCACTAGGGACTTCTGTCCTCTCAAAGCCTGGAGAAGGACAAGGCACCCACCTCTGTCCTTAGTGCTGGGCCTTTTTGCCCTTAATGTCTTCTTTTTAAAAATAGCAACCTTTTGTGAAAGCTAAAGAGAAGCATTCTCTAAAACAACTTGGTCCTTTCCTGACTCAAAGCAGGTACTAATTCTGCTGCCCTGCAGTCACTTTTGTCTGAGTTCTCACTCTCTGCACCTTCAGTTCCCCTACTGAGATATGGTCCAAAAATGTTACCCTGAAAATTCCAGAAATAGACAATCCATAAATCTTAAGCAGCATTTCTTATTTTGTGTTTTTATAACTGTTCCATTTTTATCCTTTAGTTTTGTAAATTTCTTGCTATGCCTAATTGTATAAACCAAACTTTGAAATGTGTGCATAGGAAAAACCAGTGTGGCTGAGTGCTACACATAGGTTCAGAATGTCCCCAGAGCACGTCCCCAGGGGAAACAGGACCGCTGTGGTTAGTTTCAAAGCAGGCACCATGCAGTGTTTGGTGCAGCTGTCCTGGCTGGTTGTCAGCTACCCAGGTGTCAAGGAGGCTGAGTCAAGATGATTGCTACATGCTGAAGCTAAGGGGGCTATGTCGGATCTCTCCTTTTGATACCTTGGTGGAGCTGCAGTGCACATCGCCACCTCTGTCTTTGTGTGCCTTTACGTAACCACACTCTCCCTAGGCTAAGCTGCTTTCACATCTTTGTCCTTGGTACAGGAAACCAATAAAAAGCAGCAAAGCCTGATGATAAGAAAATGTTTACCCACATACAAAGCACTTGACCCTATCATGGTATCAGCAAATCAAGACAATAGGAAGGATCAGCCCCTGGAGCCATCTCTCCAGCCCCTTCCCGTCTGAGGACACATCACGGCGTGATAACGCATTGACAGCATACTACCTGGTAATGCTCGGAGAAAACATCCTTTCATAATAACCTTATTAGAGAAAGAAGGTATTTTTGTCACCCCTTTGGGGGAAGCCATTTATTTCTATGGGCAATAAAAGGAAATAAATCTTCCTGCAATGGCTCCTTAGTAGATCAGGGTCCACGCGGCTCATTCTGCATTTACAGATAAGCAAAAGGTCAATTGGATGTTACAGCCTTTGTGCTGTGCGTGTCACACAGCGCGAGTCAAGGGGCTCAGCTCTAGTGTGACGATGGTTCCTCCAGCCCCGCTGGCGGCTGAGGGAGATTTCTGTGCCAGAGGCTGTCAGGGAAGCGCCTGTCAATCACCTGCCACAGCCGTGTGTTGTGCTGATGGGGTGTAACGCACTGTAGATTAGGATGTGCTGTTCTTGTCACTAAGAAAAATATACAGACTTCTCAGGCCTGAATTTGACAGCTTCTACAGAAGTGCTCATGGGTCTATGAATAGCAGCTCACTACAGCGCTCCTGAGGCCGTTTTGACACTTTGCTAAAATATAAAGGCAGGAACTGGTTTGGAGATAGTACAGAGAGTGGAGGTCCCAAGGCCACGTGGGGGAGCGAGTGGGGTCTTCATCCTCAATTCCTCTCCAAGTGTACACTCAGTAAAATTGCAATCAACTGTAGCACAGGCATGCCCTCTTTTTCCTAACTACGGTTCTCATTTTTTCAAAAAACAAATGCTGAACTAGCAGACACCATGCACAGCACTCTAATGCAGGTGAAGACCAGACTCTGTCTTGAAAATGTGGCATTTCTGCTGGGAACGGAGTGAGATTGAATCCAGAAAGCACGAGGTGTCTTCCTTATGCTCGTCTGCTAGCTGTTGGGAGTCTAATAGGAGAAGAAGCAAGAAGGGCCAGTATTATTGGATGAGCCTTTACATATGCAGCAGACCAGTCATCTGCAGCAAGATTTTCTCATTTCATCCCTGCTCATAGTCTTATCTCCTCTTTTTTCGGGTAAGAAAATCAAGATTCCAAGATCATGGCAATACGTTTTTGACTCCCAAAATGAAACCCTGAAGTATGTGCTTCAGCACACTAAATGCATTGTGCTGTACAAGCAGCCTCAAGGCCTCCCTGTTCTTGGGCTTTCCTCAGCTTCTAGACTCTCTGACTCTAAAGAAGCGAGGGAAGGACTTTCCTTGAGGTTCCTCTAGATGATAACAGAAAGTTCTTCCAGAAAGAGGTGATAGAACTCAGAGAGGGCTGACTCCTGGGAAAGAAGGCTCCCACCCAACCCACGCTTAGCCCAGGAACGCCTTGCTCAGGCAGTTGTCTGTTATTTGGACCCACTCATCTCTGTTGAAAATCACTTGCCCTTACCCTCCCTTGACTTGTGAGTTAGAGTACTGAGACTGCTAAATCTCACAGAATTATGGCTACTCACTTTCATTCTTGGAGATCCCCTTCCTTGCATAAACCCATCTATATGCTTTTCCTCTTATTAATCTGCACATAGTCTGTTTGTTTCAGCAAGCTCAGTAATGAAAACTTCAGAGAGCAGAAGTTCGTTTCCCTTAAACAAGTTAATGTCTGAAAGTGCAACCAGATCATTTGATTGCAAATTTGGGAGCATTTGTTCTTTCTCCACCCTACATGCAATAAAAATGTGAACAAACGGAGGAAAAATAAGAATGATGTAGGACAAACATCATGTGAATTGCAACAGAAAGACCTAGAATTTCTGCAGGATAAAGGATAAAATGTCCAATCAGTGAAGAAAAGATGGATAGGATGAGAGTTGGAGGCAGAAAAAAGGGAGGTGAAAAAGAAGATGGGTAAGCCATAAGGGTGGGATGGGAATCAGAAATCAGGTGCAGCAGCAGTGGAAATGTGGAATGGAATGGGGGCAGATGAGAACAGAGTGGGAGCTAGAAGGGGAACTGGAGGGGAGGTGGCAGGGTAGGAACTAGAGTTGGAGGAGGGACACAGAGGGCGGGCCGTAGTGATACTGAGAGAGCCCCTCAGAGGAGGAGGCAGCTGAACTAATTACTGAAGATCAAAGAAAACATGGCTCCTCAGGACAGGGAACATGCAGGGTGCCCAGCCAGTACCAATGACCTCTGCATGTCCAGCTCAAGTTCTTTGCAACATACAGAAAAAAAAAAAAAAAAAAAAAAAAAACACTGAGAATGAGAAGTTCATTCTCTCCAGCAAACCCAGGATCAGCTCAAGAGCTATGGAAGCTGCACCCAGATGGCGGACCAGCCAGCACTGATTTCCCACTCTTGAATTCTCTGCTGTCTGAGGTCTTGCAGCTGCCCTTTTCCTCTCTTCTCTGCCTCCCTCCCTGTCCCTCCTGCTACAGAATTTGGCTCTCCTTCCTTGTGGTACTCTCAGCAACCTGGAACATCACCTCAGTCCACTCCTACCCAGGTGACCTCCCATAATCTATCCAGGCCAGCATCTGGCCCCAGTCTGCTGAAATGTCACTTCTCGGAGTCATCCTCTGGTCCACATTCTATATGCCTGGCCTCTAGGGATCCATTCATGTCTCTTCCCTCTGATTCATTCTTAAAGTTTGTGTTAGAGGTGGTGAAACTGTCTAGATTTATCTCTTGTGGAATTTATCGCATTCCTCTGGACATAGCTCCCACCTGCATTCCGGGCATCTGGCACTCTCTGAGTTCTTGTTGATGTTTGTAAGAAGCACAATCTGTGCTCTCCTCCCACCCAGGCTGCACTGCTCATAATGAATTTTTTTTTGTTAACACTCCTTTAGAAAAGTCAATGAATGCCCATTATAAACCAAGGAAAGCTTAAATTTTACAGCCTTCCACTTACTAAGACACTCCCCAATTGACCCTGCTCCTGTCTTATTCTCTGCCACTCTAAAAGTAACTCATTCTAGAAAACCTGTCCCTCCCCTTTCTTCCCCTGCCTTTTTTTCCCCTCACTTACCTCTTCTGTAATCATTTCTTGTCACTTCCTGATTAAACCCGATTCATTTTAAAATTACATTTCAACTTCTACCTCATTCACAAGTCTTTCTAGATTTCCCCAGCATAAAACACTCCATTTTCTGAATCCTAATGTCTCTGAAGCTCCAAAGCACTCATATCTTTCACCAGCTGCCTTTAACAGTGAGGCATCCTCTCTACCATTCAGGGTTTTTTATGTCAGCAGACTGTGAACACTGTTAAGCCCAAGTGGTCCAGTGATTTTTGTATCAATACCAATGTTCTCTGTATGAACAGGATGCTGAATAAAGCTGCTATCCTTCCCGAACTGCCAAGGGAGAATTCTTCCCAGTGCACCCTTTTTTTCCTTGCATGAGCCAGATTCTGATCATTATTCAACAAGCAAGCTCAGTGCAAGTCAACTCAGATCCTGCACACCACTCCTTTATGAGGCTTCTTCCCAGGTGGCTGTGTCTGCAGGGCAGATACCTGCCTGGACTAGCAAGTAGGCCCATGTGGTGTGGGACATTGCAATGGCAGGTTCACTTAGGGACTGCGATTCAATTACAGTGCTTGATACCTGTAATGGGAGCCACTTGTTCCTTTTGAGTGAATCTGAAAAATAGCTTTCTTGTTACCAGAGAGATTCGCTGAGCCAGCCATTGGCCCACCTTCCATTTATGGCATCCTACTTCACACTAAACTCACTTTATGCTTTTGATACTTGGTGGCTGAGATAGTCAGTAGTTTATGCTACAACATGCTGCCTGATAGATGCTACTTTGAATTTCTCAACTTAATTGTCTACCTGGAGGGATCATAGCCAAACAGCAGCCAAAGCTTGAAATCCTACCCTCCTGCTCCTGCATACTTTGTGCGGTTGGATGGCTGGGCTGCAATATCCCAAAGAAAGAAGGCTGTTGTGAGGAGAAGTCACATTACCTGCCCATCCCGTGGGATGGGTTTTCATCGTGCTGAAAAGCTTAAACTGAACCAGACCTGGGACCCTTGGAGGGGAGAGAGGTGAAAAAGAAGTCTTGCTGACTTTACAAACTAATCCTGGCCCTGAACAATGATAGCGGAGCATCCCACCCCTTCATACCTGTCTGAAAAAGAAATGCAGAGGCTAGGAGAGTGGGCAGAATTTCTATCTTAGCATCCTCTAACTTTTTAGGCATCTCCACAGTTCTCTTCTGGACAATAACCTTGTGTGTTCTAGCCCCATATCAGTATCAGTTTGCTATTAAATCAAATATGTGCAGGTAGACATGAACTGTTGACTCACATTAGACAATGAGTCATCAGACATGTTAGTCATTCCTGTGTTCTCTAGCAATGAGGAAACAGCACAGGGAGGGAACATCTGAGCACTACAAGGATCCATAACACCTGTGTCTTCCACCCAACCCACTGGAAGCCTTTTGTACAGCCTAGCTTTCTTGGCAATGGTGTGTCCTTACAATATGATCCTAATCCATACACACAACCCCCAAAGCTTTTCATTTCTTGGTTAGAGAAGAATGTGATATTTCTCTGATTCTATTTTCAAATACACACATTTGCTGTCCTCTGAGTCCTAGAGCTCTTTGAATGCTGTACAATCATGGCTTGACCTTTGTCAGCCCACTAGTGAGGCCCAAAGGAGATTTTCCAAGGGTGGGGCCCCCATATTAGAGAACTCATGTGTGCAGAACCTCAGCAGCAAAAGCAGGCAGCTCGGAGCAGAGCAGTGCATAAGAAGACAGAGTGCAAAAGCAATAGTGCAAGGGCAACTGGCATCCTTATTGTGTAATTCTTGTATGGGCTCTTATCCCATATTCACATTCTCACATAGTGCCATAACCAGGCCATGCATGTTTTCCTGTGCTAAGTCATGGTTACATAAACTCATCCCACTGTGCACCTGCACTAGACAAGTGATGTGACATTATCAGGTGTCCTAGGGTACCCCAGAGCTTTAAAGCAACCTGAGTGGTTCCCACACAGTCTCTGAGTCCACAAATGCCTTGATCTGGTGGCATCTTCATTGGGTTAAGACTTTCCAAACATGTGGCGACATCACAATCAGTGTGAGCCTGTCAGTTGGATACCCACCCCTGGAAGTTCTCTAAACTTAAACAGGAAAGAAGAGAGAAAAGATGCCAAGCTGAGGCATGGTATGGGTGGGGTTTTTTATGAGCAGAATATCTTTATTGAGAGAAAGCAAAGCTCCTGTCCAAGAGAGGGACGGGACAGGGCCTTGAGCGGTCAGTTCCCCCTATGGGTGGGTTTTAAAAGAAGAACATGTTAACAGAAACCCTGGGAGTTTGCAGGCCTCCCATACTCCCAAGGAAAGTCCCTCCCAAGGAAGAAGAAAGAGGTGATTGATTCTACATGTTTCTAATCCTGGTCCCTACCTTCATGGATCCTTCTCCATGGAAAAGGAGAAGGAGCAGTAAAGTAGCATATGTAAAATTTACAATGTCTGAACACTTGAGGCTGGCATGCTCTGACCTTAGGCAAATAAGGTCACCTCTCTGGGCCTGATTTTCTTCATTGAAAGACAAGAATGATAAGTTCTCAGATTATTGAAGGCATTAAATGATATAATGGGCACAAATTATTCAGAAAATCTAGGTGTATAGAAAGTACTCAAGAAATGTTAATATTTATGACCATTGCTGCACTCAATATTCATCAAAAGATCCTTCATTTCATGCTCTTTTGAAACAAATCATAAATACCTTTTAAATATTTGTACAACACATCAGGGATTCTTCTGGATGACAATACAAAGGGTCAGATATGGCAGATCAGTTGCGCTGGCCTTCTCCTCCCTAGTCAAAGGGCATAGCAGTAATTGGTTCTGAAGGCTTATGATAGAATTTAGGAAGCTCCTAACCTCAAGAAGGTGCCCAAATCATTTTGCCTACCCTCAGTGAGGAATGTCCCCTTGCTACAGGGCTCTTGATAGCTCCTACCTGTCCTTTCAGGGTTTTACTGCTTCTGCTCTGCTTCCCTTAGATCAGTTATACTGTTTGGCTTTCTGACAACTGCCATACCATCTGCCTGAAGTAGTATGGCTTTGATTGCTGCTAGTTCCTCTCCTAGTGGCTTTACCCACCAACATGATTGTACACTTGTTACCTGTACCAATCTCCCACTCAGTCTTTAGGAAGTCCGTGTTCCCTGTGCCTCAAAATATCTGCTTCTCTGGGGCTGGGAGGGGCAAATTGCATGCTCAACTGTATCCAGTGTTCCCTCAGTATACATCCACCTAAGCATCCAGGACAATTTCCCCAAGGTCAATGGCAGCCTGCCTTCATTTGCTTCCCTTTAGAGAGGCTGATGACAGCATCTCAGCCATGACATGCCCTGTGGTGACCTACAGGAACTTGCTCCCTTAGAACAGAGCAGTAAATCCAATATGAAGGTCGATTTGTAGAACTGTAGGATCACTGTTATGTCAGTAACCACCAAATCTATATTCTATACTTACTTTTCTGATGGCCCACTAATACTTTTGCCAAATGTGATGAAGTTTGGGATAAAATGAAGTAGAGTTTCAAGGCTGCACACAAGACTGTGGGGAAGCCCCTGGTGTCTCTGACTCACTTTTTCTCCTTTATAAAATAAGAGACCTAATATTTGATGCCAAGGAGTACAGTGAAGACCTACAGAGATGAAGGTTTCAAATGTTTTAGACCAGGCCTGGCACAAGGTAGGGATTGAATAACTGTTATGTAATTCTTCTTCCTTTTCTGTAGTACATTGTATGGTATTCACAGAACTCCAAAGAAGCTTATTGCTCTATTTTACAAACATTCTACTCACTTACTACCAATAAATAATGAAAGGAAAAAGGCTGGCCTATTGTTTGAGATAGGCTATTCAGAAAACAGTCAGCGGAGTGCTTCCTAATTATGTGGAGAAGGGATACAGTCAGAAATTCCAGTGCTTGGTGGGAAAGGAGAATGGAAGGCTAAAGGGGGATTTCTAAATAAAAATAAAACTTAGTTCATTCTTTCATTGAAAAATCTGGTGTTTTCTAAATCAGCCACATATGTATTTATTCAGCCTCCTTTAATTTTATCACATCTGTCTTTCTCAATTGCTCAACTGTGACATATTCTCAAATGTTTTATGATACTTATTTCAAGAAAATTGTTTCACCATGGTAGCAAAATAATAACAAATGTAATAAAAAGATAATAAATACAATTCCCTCTTGCATGAAACGTTCTAAATGGCATCCATATTTATAAATTTGTAAGTGGAAAATCAACAATATCAATGAATGAGGCATAGAATACTCCAGAGAGCATTTCTTTCTAAAAGTGAGATTTTCCCATGCTTAGAATGAAGAAAAATATTCTGGGATATTTCTCTAACATAATAATAAAAGATTCTTCATCATCTTGAAAAATTGCTGTCCAAGGGCTGGCCAAATAGCTCAGTGGATTAAAGCACCTGCAAGCAGGAGTAGGGGCCAGGGGTTTGATCCGTGGGCCTGCCATGCTGGGCCTCCCCCGGGGCACGCTGAGACAGCAACTGAGACTGAGCATGGCAGTGCGTGCCTGTAATCCCAGCTCTTGGGAGGCTGTAAACAGGTGGATCACTATGAGTCAAATCTAGTAATGAGACCCTGAACACCCCGTAGACCTTTCCCTAAAATGTAAAAATTGCTGTCCAGCTGAAATGCATCTCGTTTTCTCCACTATGTCTCTTGCTCTTATTTATGTTTTAAAATGAGGCTATTTTTGTTCAAATCACAATGGTATGGGAAACATGACCATGTCCAAGACAGGCAAAGAGGAAGTCAGGCCAAAGATTAATACATAAAAGAATCAGTGGGTAGAAAACAGTTTAATTTTTCTTGAGTCAGAAGCTGATAGTGTCTTTTCCATCACGGCTACTAGATTCAGCCTAATTATCATAAAATAGTACCTTTGAAATCCTTGATTCAGGGGGTGACTGTGCTGCTTTACTAACATTGCATTCAACCAGCATGGCCAGCGTGGCCAGTGCCTCATGCTCTGATCTGTTTAAGCCACCAGCCTTGCTCAACTATCTGATGCTTGCTCTCAGTTACACCATGAAGCATATGTTCTCTCACCATCAAAATCACAATCTGAGGGCCAGTAAGATACCTCAGTAGACTAAGAGCCTGCTTAGGCAAACACAGGGACTGGGGTTCGATCTCCAGCACCACATCACGTACCGACCCTGTCTCTGGGTGCACACTGAGCTGGAGACTGAGTCTGGGCATGGAGACACTCACCTGCAATCCCAGCACTGAGAAGGCTGAAAGCAGGAGGATCACTATGAGTCCAAGCTGCATAGTGAAACCTTATACAAAAAAAAAAAATTCCAAAATTCCAAAATCCCAAGCTACACACTGAAACATAAGTGGCTTCTTTGTTCACATTTTTGAAACCATTGTCTGGTGTTAAGGTAAGTAATGAAGCAGCCCCCCACTGCTAGGTACTGGCCAATCCACTGTGAGAGGCATGGAGTGGTGGCAACTGTGGCAGGCATTTCGAGATGTCATCTCCCTGAAGTCACTGTTTATTGCTGTCATTTTACAGCTGCAAAAGCTGCCATGTGCCAGTGTCGTTAACTTGTCAAATGTCCCAGAGGATCTGCAGAATCGGGACCCATAAGGATATGCAGTGACAGGTCTCCTGTTCTTCCTTTACTGACATTTCTCCCCTCAAGGAATCAGTGCAATTTGCTACATAAGAAAAACAATATATCCCTGAAATAGTGGTCCACAGTCTGTTTGCTTCTAGCAACATCCCAAGGAATCAGCCACAGAAATGTTTTTAAAAATTAGACACACGTTTAGCAGAGAAATGGTACAGGGGATGTTTATTTTGGAGAATGAAAACTACACTTTACTTAACAATCAGATCTGTGCTTAGTCGTGTCATGGGGAAATTCATGAAGCCCTTTTCCTTGATGTAGGAAAATTAAGCTGAAGCTGTAGACTCACCAGCCAAAGATATCCTAGAAGAACATCTCAGAGAAAAGCAATCAGCAGAACACTGCTGGCTGAAGGCCTTGTAATCTCTGTGCCAGCACCTTGACTTCAATAGTTTCAAAAACCAGAAAGAAAAAAATATAAAGACAAGGAGGAGTTAAGAGGAAAAGGTCATCAGTGGTGTTGCCAAGAGCTGAGTTAGCAAGCCATGCTCCTAAATACGCTATTAGGTTTTTACCTCCTCTGCACAGCTGGATCATCCCGTCAAGTGACATTTCCACCTCTAGATGTGCTGATTCCTCAGTGTGACACACAGCTCACAGAGTGTCTGACACAAATATCTTTAGTTCCCAAGGTCAGCATCCTCCCAGGTCAGCATTTTTCTCACTTTTCGAGCAAATGAGGCATGCGTGACACACTAGCATGCTGTTCTCATTTCTCTCCTTCCCAAATATGCTGTTTAATCAGTACCACGAGCCCCAGGGATTGCTGGAAAGGTGAGCACTTTTGCTGTAGGCCCATGCACTGCCAGCTTAACGGTTGCAGGACATTGAGTGAATGCATTTGAGCAGCTAAATCATCCTAAGTGCCCTAAGTCCTGAAACAGTGGGGTGCAATGGCCCACACTTTTACATGCCATTTTCCCTCCTAGCTTTACAGGCCCTTGAAAGCATTTCTTAAAAACAAGGCTATGAGAAGGTAAATTTCAAACTAGGCAGCACAATGGAATATTGACATGAGATGTTGGGTGGTATAAGCTGTACTGCATTCCAATGAGAATATCCTGAGCACAGGCATCTGCACATAATCGACCTCATAAATTTCAGCCGTGTGAATGTTTGCCTGTTAACCACCGGCTCATTAAATTATGCAGGGTCAGAATCTTGTATATTTTGTACTGGTAACTGGTCCCAAACCTTCTCTTTTGAGTGAATTCACAAGCTATTATGCAATTTCTTTCCAAAGATGCCGTTTAGCCTACACATCACCATTGCTGACTGAATGTCTGCCCCCTTCCCACCCCCCACTGTAACTCCCAATGTCATAATGATCTCTAGAGATGGAGCCTTTGCTGGGTAATTAATTTGGTGAAGGCTGGGTCTTTTGGGTGCAGCACTTACAATGGCATGACTGCGCTTACAACAGAAAAAGAAACAGATTTCTTTCCACGTACATGCACGTTAGAAAAGTTGAGTGCGCACTAAAGTCTTCAAGTCGGGAGTAGACTCTGACCAAGAACCAGCTGGATCCTGGCTTTTCAGCCTTTATCATGGACTTTCTGGCCTCCAGAAATGAGAAAATAAATTTCTGTTATGTAACTTTTAATCCAGTCTGGTTGATGTTGCCATGAAGTCCCTTCTAATCCAACCCAGCTGATGTCATCAGCCGCAAGTGAACAAATAAGTGTTGGAGTAATGTGGTAAAGAACTGGACACAGCTGTAGTCCAGACTGAGCAAGCCTGTTCCCTCATCTCCCAAGCAGAACAGAACCAATAAAACTGATTCTCACCTCACTGATCCTCAATCATATTCTTACTCCAGAGCAGGGTCCATTTGAGTTAGAAACGTGTTCACTGCAACTGCATCTCATAAAGTCAAGCTCAGGGCATGTGGGCTTCTAGAAACTATATGGAGGGACAGGAAGGCACAGCAATTGCAATTATTATACACTTGTCTTAATAGCGCTCCACTTAACACTCATTAGGTTACAAGTGACAGACACGTATCCCCAGCCCCCTAGTCACCTGACAGGCTTGAGGTGCTAGCCCCTGCTGTGCACTCCCCATCATTGGATGGCTGCCTCCTGCCATCCCTCATTTCCACTTTCCTCAGGTCAGCCTCACTCCCATGTACTTTGCTCTCAATCCAGGCACAGCGGATGAGAGATTAGTAGCTGACGGTCACAAATGTGAGCTGGGCTGCACACACTCTTAACCAAATTCAAGCAACTATGGGCCAAAAGTTAGACCTATAACTCCTGCAAGAGCCTGAAGCTTGAAGACAGCCCAAGGTCACAAGAGCAGGGTCCCCTGCAGAACGTTCTGGTGTTCCTGTACAGGGGAGAAGCTGTTCCATCCTCTGGTGATGCTGCCTTATTCTGGTAAATTATATGAATCACATCTGAGTTGTGTACATTCTTCTAGTGCTGAATTTGTCCTATAAGAGTGTAGGCCAGTGACAAACTCCACTCTGAACACATTAGATCAGGATACAAAATAAGTGAACTCTTTCCTGAAAATCACCCCATTAAATGCTTGTAAGTTACGCACTTTTCTTCCCAAGGCTTGGGAGGCTGAAAACAGGAGGATCACTATGAATTGGATTTGTGTGGTGAGACTCTGTAGATCCTATACTGCATACATAAAATTACCCTTTTTTTATTCTTATAAATGTAAATGCATGCATACATATGCATTGCACTTCTGGCCCACCTGGAGCTGTTTTCTATTTGCACAAACTGCCTTGAGCCTGAGAACTCTGTTCCTTGACTCAGGTAACTTATTCTGGGGGTAGAAATGAGACAGAATACAAATCAACTGACAGTTTGATCCAACCCAGAGACTGACATCTGGGCTTTTAAAGGAGGCAGGCATTTTCAGGTAGCTGGGTTCTCTGATGCTCAGATCAGCGGGAGGAATCTTATTTGCTGCTTGCCTTACCTATGGAATAGCTAAGCATCCTCATGTTAGCGTCTTGTGTCTCATCCAAATCCTGTCAATTGTTCTCTGTGGCTGTCTGTCTCACTGTACACCTCCACATTTGCGATTGTGGCTGTTGGAGACTGAGAAAGAAAACTAAAGCTGAGGATATGTCTGATGCTAAATTTCATGACAGTGTAGCCATGCAGATATCAGGGTGTGGCCCAGTTATTTTGCCAATAACTGCATCCCAGGCCTCAGGCATTGCTGGACACCTAGGAGCTGCATAGCACGAGGGAAGTCCAGGAAGTCTGTGCTGGTGACCCCATACCTTCAACTTGCTACTGTCTCCCAGTGCCTCCAGCTCCCAGCGTGATGGCCGAGCTCCCCTCAGCTCGCTCCTTCTCCCTCGCTCAGGTTCAGCCTTAATTCTCCCCTCATCCCTTTCACTATGGGTTGCAGAGCAGCTCCCCCACACATTATACAAATTTTGAAATTTATGCAAAAAGAAACATGCACATCTGAGTGGTCTGCTTAATTTAAATCTTGCCCGTGTTTGTGCATAAGATCCTAAACATCCTACAGTACCACAAAATAGGACTTTTCATGTTCTTTATGTCTCATCTCATTGTGTTATTATAACTAAATCTCTGGGGAGGATTTGACTTCTCCACGGGGAAGAAAGGTGTATGGCATGGTATCTTGGCAGACAATTCCCCTCTTCCAAGCCTATATATTTCAGTTTCTTAGTTTTCTGGGTAGTACCTTCTGTTCCAGTTCTGGTTGTCTCCATCTCTTAGAAACAGCTGATCATGTGATGCATAGCTGGTCACGTGATGCACGTTGTATAAACCAGCCCCCAACTGACAAGCTACTTTGCCTCTGTGCTTCCTGCTTGCTTATCTCATATAAGCCCGAGGCCACCAGAGATCAGAGCCTGAAATTCTGGGAATGATCCCAATCAGTGCCCATCCACATAAATAAATCTGCTTCCAAATCCTGGGTGTCATTCGGGTGCTTCTGCTTGCTGTTTCAGTCTAAGCCTCAAACCTTGTGAGGGTCTCCCCATGTGATTACCGCACAGTGCCAAAGTCCTCAGGGTAATGCATATAAGCCTTTATCAATTGCTTTTTCTGGTTTCTGCAGCTTGAGTATAATCCTCCTGGAATGCTCCCAATCTTATCTTCCACATGACCTTGAAAGGCTACATAGTACGCACGGATTCAATATGGATCCAGTTGTGTGTTTCTAAGTCCTGGGTAAAAATTTCCAGGGATTAGAAGGAGAGGATGACTTCAATTAAAGTGCTCTCAGTAACCAGCATTATTTGTGCTCCTAAAGCATCAAAACATTGCAGCTCTTTCACAAAAAAGGCAAAAGAAACCCTGTGCTGCTTCTCCCAAAACAAGAGTTCATATCTTTACAAATTTGGTTGCTCTCTGTCTGAACCCCAATTCGGGGAGCCCTAGACTTCTGATCTGACCCACCAGTCTGTGGAGCTACCTGGCACAGACTTCCATGCCATCAAAGGGAGCTTGGCCTGGTGTCTCCATTTTTCAGGTTTCTCATTGACAAAATGGGGTGAATCACATCACTCACCTAGTAGAGTTATCAGGAGCAAATGAAGGACTTCACATAGCCAGGCTACCCATGGCAGTGTGCAGTAAGTCCTCAGCAAATACCAGCCTTCATAATTGTGATGAAAGCCTTCCCTCTTCTCACAGAAATCCTGTACAGGGTTTGGGGTAAGGAAACAAGGAGCTTTTATGGACAGAATACTTTGGAAGTTGGATGTGATTAAAAATCTAAAAGTAATAATGTAGTGGTGAAATAATTTTGGACCTTGTGTGGAGAGGTCTGGATTTAGTACTGGCTCTGTGTCCAGTGAATTGTGTGACTTAGGCTGAGCAAATATTTTCTGGGCACCTAGCATTTGCCAGGTACTGAGGATTCAGAAGCCCATAAAACACTGTCCCTGTTCTGCAGACATTCCAGACCTGAGGAGGAGAAAACCATGTGAGCACAGAAAATAAGAAAACTGTATGATCCACACTACAACTCCATTACAGAAGGGAAATAGTTATTTCCCCCATGACACTCCGGTCTGAAGCCGTAGTGTGAACAGAGTCAAGAGGGGCAGTCAGATGGACACGGATCAAAAACTCAGATTAGCACCAGAGTTGGTTGAAAGTGAGTTGAATGAAAGTAGTTAAATTGTTTACCATGCTCTGGGCTTACCTTCCTCTTTTTCTAACAACTTGTTCTGTTGGAGTCTGAAAAAGATTAGAAATAATAAGCAAAAAGCACAATGGGTTTTGATCATCTCTCTTGTGTTGAGTGCTAGACGTAGGGCAGCCCTGAACTCCTTGCCCTCTGCAGTCCCTTTCAGCCCTCCTCCTCCTCCCTTAGGTGCTGTGCATCAGACCCGAAGGAATGCTGTGTTGTCAACTCCCAGGGCAGCTTCAGAGGCTGCCATGAACTTTACTGGAACTGAAAGTTTAATGTGGAAAGTTTCACGAATGGTTGTTGGTTCAGGTAGAGAGCCTGGGTGAAAAAAGACATAGCTATATTTCTACATTTCACCAGCTTCTCTGCTAGAGCAAGGCAAAGGTTAGTCATGTGTTCTGACCGGCGTTTCTTTCATTTCATGTGGGAAGTGATCCCAACTAACAAATTACCATTAGTCCTATTCTCTCCTTCCTGGTGGGTAAGACTCACCACCCAGCATTCTGAACCCAAAAGGAAAACATGTCTCTCTACAGAAAATTCTAAGTCTTTCACTCCACCCAAACTAAGAAAGACTCCCTTTCCTGGATTGAAAAACTCAAATTACAAACTTTAGCCTTACTCACAAATTATTACCAGTTTGAAAATGCAGCAGGATTACATCAATTAGCCACATTCTGTCCTCACAGAAACAAAAAGGAAGAGGGAATCCCAGAAATCATTTGGTCCTTGTTATCTCTACAGTGAGGAAACCTAAACTGGAAAAACTCCATGGACTCAATAGAATCCAGAGGCTAGTTTCATAATTTGAAAGAGGATAACTATGAATCCCTCACAGGAAAAAGAGACACATCTTGGTATTATGGACCCTTTCCATGATGCCAGTTTTGGAGCCCTGCAGTGAGTCCTCAATCTCCTACCAAGTGTTACAGTGTATGATGGGAAGAAAGAGCAAGAGACAAAATAGAGAAGTAGGAAGGGATCTGGAATGACCAGTTGTTCTTGGGGAACAAAGCCCATGAGTCACCTAGAACCTACAGCGGAGCCAAGGGGACTGGGTGAAGGGCACTGGGTATTTCCAGGAACAGTGATGGTTACTATAGTGGGCTAGTGAGAGCAAAGCATTCTTGCAAGGAAAAAGATGAGGGGGTGAGGAAACTGTAATTTCTCCAATTGTCTATCATCTCCAGCAGGTGTTGTCTTGCCCTGTGAGCACAACAGCAGTGCTTAGCCCTAAGGCATACAGTTCTAACCATAAAAGAGTCAGGGAGTTTGTTACTTCCAATCTGTTCAGGGGAAGGAGAAGAACAAGCATGGATGTCTACTAGACTCAATTTATAATCTGTGGTATAATCTAAACCCCAAAGGAAAACATGTCTCTCTACAGAAAATTCTGTAATCTTTGATCTCCAACACCTTGGCATCTTGACACTAAGTGAAATGGATTAAACCCAGAAAATGGAATATTTCATGGGTTCTCTTGTATGAAAATCCCACAAAAAAAATTTAAAGAGTAATGTAAAAGACAGATAGTAGGAAATAGGAAAGTAGAATTTGTGGATATTGGAGGAGAAATTAGGGATGGAGGCATCCAGAAGGGGAAGAGGAAGTTTATTATGCTGTAGCACTCATGCATTATGCTCTAGCAAGGTACTTGCTGCCCCTTATATGTCATGAAAATTGTGAAACTCTTGAAATAAAATACAAATTATGAAAAAACTAAATTATTCTTAGATATTCTTTGAGGATAGAAATGACTCTCTTAAAATTTCCAGTATTAGCATTAAATGTAGAAAAACAAAAGATAAAAACTAAAAACATCTGAATTATGGCTAGGGTCAAGTATTTGGATTTCAGCAATTCCAATAGGTATACAGTAATAAATAACTGTCTTTGAAACTTACAATTGCTGATGATAACAAGGAGTTAAGTTATTGATTTCGAGTGTAATTTCACTCACATCCAAGAATTTTTGCAGGAATTCTATTGCTAATAAAATCACTTATGTGCGAATAGAGCAAGATCTGTATGGTGAAATTTCTCATGAGCTTTTAAGAAGAATGTGTATTCTATTGTTCCGTGGATTTCTCTATAATGTCAATATGATGAAGCTGATTAATAGCTTTGGTTAGAATAACTCTGTCCTTACTGATTTTCTGCCTATTTGATTTATCAATTACTAAAAGAGAGGTATTCAAGTCTCCAGCTCTAATAATGAATTTGTCTTTCTCATGATTCTATTAGTATTTACTTTGCATATTTAGGTGTTTTGTTGTTAGATGAACACATATTTTATTATTTTGCATTTTTGGAGATTTAACCCTTTCATCATTGTGTAATGATATTCTTTATCCTTCATAATTTTCTTGGGTTTAAGGTTTTATTTGTCTGAAATTAATGTAGTCATTGTAGTATTTATCTAAGAGATATGAAGAAGTATACCCATACAAAGACTTGTATGAATTGGAAATAAAGAAAATACTCATTAGTAACATTATGGTACAACTTTATCATGATATATTTTCCCCTAGCTACTTTTAACATCCACATCATCAGTGCCTTTATAGTTGAAGTGGATTTCTTCCAGACAATGTATACTTGGGACTTATTTTTTAATCTATTTTGAAAACCCATCTTTAAATTAGTATAGCTAGGTCCCTTACATTTTAAGTGATTATTGGTACACTTGGAATAGTAACTCCCTTGTGTGGAACTTTTTAATTACATTTTTATGTTTTTGTTCAGTGTTCCCATAATTTTCTGCCTTCCTTTGTTTTATTTGAGCATTAAACATTTATTTGAGCATTACAGTCATTACAGTATAATTTACACTACAGATTTTTGACTAATATAATTGATCTCTTCAGTTATACTTTTATTTTTCACATACAGTAGGCAGCTTATAGTGAAGTATTCTCAGCTCTTTCCATTCATACTCTGTGACATTGCTATGATTCATTTCACTTATAAATATTTTAGTCACTAAGTACATATATAATTATTTCAATACAGTTAATTTAAATTGAATAGAAAAGCTTGGCCAGATAACTCAGCAGATTGAAGTCCCTGTATAGGCAGACTCAGGGACCTGGGTTCAATACCTGGTCTGTGGTGTTGCCTCCCCACCCCCCGGGAAGGATGCTTAGAAAGTGATTGAGACTGGGTGTGGTGGCAAATGCCTGTAATCCCAGCTCTTGGGAAGCTGGAAACAGGAGGATAACTAGAGTCTGAATTGAGTAGTAAGAACCTGTAGACTTGTACTAAACATATATTAAAAAATAATTAATTAATTACAAAAAAACTGCTGGGTTTTTTGTAGAGAATTCATAGTTCCTTCCATACCGCTGTCATAAAATGTTCCTTTTTGTTTTATATATTCAAGCTCTTTTGCCCTTATTTCCAGGATTGTATGTGGTCTCCACATGACTTCATAATCTCAATACCTTGATGTTTTTCTTTGTAGTGTTTGAGTCTTCCTGGTCCTAAGCCATGATGTCTGTATCCAAAGGCCCAATGCAGCCACACTTAATCTTGAATTGAACAAAATTTTATGATACACCCCAAAATATTTTCAAAATAGGATTAGAAGTTGCAAACATGTAGAAATTTCCTAAGAAACGGTCATCATATAATACTGTCATGGTATCTAAAATACTGTTAAAAATGTTTAGGTAAAAATAATCACTGGAGAACTTTAAGGTCTTGATTGCCACATGGAGTCAAGAAGGAAAAACAAAAATGTTCTAATGTGTTTTGCCTTATAAACACACTTCCTATCAAAGTTCAGCTTCTTTTTTTTTTGTTTGTTTGCTCTATAAGTATTTTTTTCCATTTATTTTTATTTTATTAAAATACAAATGTCAATCAGACAGTTTCAAAACACCTTAACCATACAGAGTCGAAGAATTAATACATTGCAAACTGTTTTCATAACGTTTTGGTATTGTACACGGTGCACACATGAAATTATATTTACAGGTTTTTTATAGCTGAATTATATCAAAAATTCAATAATTATTTACCTAGTGGATGAGCATAGCACTAAAAGCCGACATAATATCCTGTCCAACCACCATTAGTGCAGATCTTACCTCTCATAGAATTATGTAGAAGCACAGCGTTATCTGTCCCAACTGTACTGTCTATACACACACATCCTGATTTTTTCTTTCTACAACCCTTCCTTTGTCTACACCTGTCAAAAGTGGGCACTCCATTGACATTCAACTACCTTAGGTGCTTGAACTTGACACCACAATCCAACACAGTCCAGCAATCTGCAATGAAGTATACATAATATTAAGCTGAGCTGTAAATGGATATGGTCGACAATTTCTTTGAAAGTTCAGCTTCTTGGCAGGGCAGAATGATGTATGCTCAGTTAACAACCAAAAGAATTATATTTGTTATGATGTCAGTGAAGTCCCCTCAGGCTTTTTCTTGTAGTCTTGTACCTTATTCTGTAGATTCTTTGTCTGTGTCATCCATGTGGATGAGTCACGGCCAACGCTTGACCAGTTTGCTTTCTGTGAGAGCCTGAGAGAACATTTTCTCTGCATGTGACTCTCCCCAGGCACACTATAGAACTTCCATCTCTTTCTTCTGTGGCTCCATAATCTCCTTGTTCAGAAAATTTAGAGCTCAACTGAGTTTCATGATGTTGCAGTACAGGTTCTCCTATGTCCTGAGTCTTCGCTGACCTTGAAAGGCTAGGGCCAAAATGTTGGCTGGCCTTGTGGCTCTTCTACTTCTCCAACTTTGATCTGTGAACTTAGGTTGTTAACCATCCAGAAGAAAAGCTGCAGCACATGCCATTCACTTTGCCTTAGCTGACTCAATTTATTTTAGTTGTTGTTCTACATTTCCTTTTGTATTTCTGCTTTTTGCTCCTTATACTAGGGAGACTACACAATATTTACACATGTGTGTCTGGTTTATTTCACTTATGAGTATATGTTCAAGTGGCATCCACATCAGTATAAATGCTTCACACTTATCATTCTTAACAGCTGAGTAATACTCCATTATATAGAAATACCACATCTGTTTCAACCATTCCTCATGTGATGGACATCTTGGTTGTTTCCAAGATTGTGCTATCACACATTGCGCTGCTATAAACATAGGTACACATATATCACTATGATACAATGTTTTTGGTTCCTTTGGGAAAATTCTCAGTAGGGGGATAGCCGGCTTGAATGGGATTTCTAGCCCTACTCTTGTGAAGAGTCTCCACACTGACCTCCACAATGGTTGTACCAGTCTACATTCCCACCAGCAGTGGAGAAGTGTTCCCTTTTCCCCACAACCTCTCCAACATTTCTTGTTGGTTGATTTCCTTATGATTGCCATTCTTTCTGGAGTGAGATGGTATCTCAGTGTTCTTTTTATTTGCATTTCACGGATGACTAGCAATGTGGAGCATTTTTTCATATATTTATTTGCTTCTTTAATTTTGTCCTCTGAGAAGTATGTATTCATCTCAGATGGCCATTTCTGAATTGGGTCTTTAAATGTTATATCTTAGTTCTTTATATATTCTAGACAGTAGACCTCTGTCTTATTACTTGTTAGTTAGGATTTTTTCAAAATTTGTGAGTTGTCTTTTCACTCTGTTGACAATTTCTTTTGACATGCAGAAGCTCCTTAAGAAGAGTTGATCCCAGTTGTTGATTCTTTTAACTGTTTCCCATGCGAATATATGTTTGTTCATGAACTCTTTACCTACTCCTATGTCTTCAAGAGTTCCTCCTACTTTCTCTTCCAGGAGATTGAGTGTTTCTGTTTTACTGTTTAGATCTTTAATCCATTAGTGCATGGTGATAGAGCTGGGTCAAGTTTTAGTTTTCGGCATTTAGAAAGCCATGTTTTCCAGCACCATTTGTTAAAGAGGCTATCTTTCTTCCAATAAGCTTGTTTAGCCCCTTTGTTGAAAAACAGATGGCTGAGTGTGATTGTAGATGCCTCTGCATCAATTAATCTATTCCACTGATCCTCAGGTCTATTTTGTTGCCAATACCATGTTGATTTTATCACAGTGGTTTTGTAGTATAATTTCAGGTCAGGAACTGTGATGCCTCCTGCCTTGTCTTGATTGGCCAAGATTGCCTTTGCTATTCTAGGTCGTTTGTGGTTCCAAATAAGTTTTAGGAACGATTTCTCTATGTCTGGGAGATATGTTGGTGGTAGTTTGATAGGGATTGCATTAACTCTGTACAGCAATTTTGGGAGTATGGCCATCTTCACAATGTTGGTTCTTCCTATCCAGGAGCATGGAATATCTTTCCATTTTCTGAAATCCTCTATAATCTCTTTTCTTAGGCTACTGTAATTTTCCATGACAAGATCTTTGACTTCCTTGGTTAAGTGAATCCCAAGGTATTTCATTTTCCGTGTTGCTATTGTAAAAGGTATTGTTTCTATTGTTTCCCTTTCAGTGTGCTTGTTATCTGTGTAGAGGAATGCTTCACTGATCTCATAGGAAATATAAAGTACATGTGTTGGTATATAAGTCTTCCTCTATCTATGTCTTAACCATCCAGCAGAAAAGTATAAAAATGAAGTATACATCACTGGGCCATAACACTAAGTTGAGCTGTAAATGGCTATGGTGGACAACATCTTTGGATAACTCACTATTGTTGTGGAATGCTGGAGTGTGTTGGATTGTGTTGTTGAATTCAAGCAACTGTTAGTTGAATGATAATGGCGTGCCCATCTCTGACAGGTATAGAGCAAGGAAGAAGTATAGAATGGAAGAATCATGATGTGTGTGTATGGACAGTACAGTTGAGGTTGATAATGCTGTGCTTCTACATAATTCTATGAGGGGCAAGATTTTCACTAATGGTGGTTGGACAGGATATTATGTCGGCTTCTAGTACTATGGACAACCACTAGGAAAATAACAAGGTAGAAAGTATTAATTATTGAATCTTTGTTGTAATTCAGGTATAAAAAATAAGATACGCAAACAGCTACAGTCTCTTAATTTACTGATAAAAGACATATGGTATAATAATGTCTGTAAGTATAATATCATGTATACACCTTTTATGATACCAAGACATTATAAAAATAGTTTGCAGTGTATTAACTTATGAAATCCATCTTGTCAAGGTATATTAAAACTGTCTCATTGAAAAAAATAAATAAATAAATATAAAAAAAGAATTATATATCTTATTACTACTAACTGGTTAGTCATACTTTCTATTAGATACCATTAAAATCTGGTGGATGACTAAAAAAAATTTTGTTAAATTAGACCTTGCTAGAATTTTAAAATTCTGATCTTAAAAAGACACTATTAAAAATATGAAGGCCAGGGATATGGCTCAGTGGCACAGCATCTTCCTGGAAAATGTGAAATGTGAAGTCATGAGTTCAATTTTGAGTATGAGAGGGAAGGAGAGAGAGAGAGAGAGGGTGAGAGAGAGAAAGAGAGAGAAGGAGCAAGCCAAAGAAATCTGCAGAAAATGCTTACAAAACATCCAACTAATAAGAGACCCAATAGCAAGATAAACACTCAATTGAAATCAGGAAAGATATATGAAATATCAGTCTAGAAAACATCTGGATCTCAAGGAAATGCTACTTGCAATGTATAAATTGAAAGGTACTGAGACACATAAGTTTTAATAGGTGTGAATTAAGATGACTCATAGTATCGACACTGGTGACAAACAAGAACAATACCTCAAGTATTTCTGATGGAAATATAAAATAGTTCCACCCTTCTGCAGGACATTTTGACAGTTTCTCATAAAGTTAAATGTATATAACTCTATATATCATAGTGTCAATCAATGTCACTCCTCTGTATTTTTCCAAAAGCAATGCTGAAACATGCCCTACAAAGACACATATATGAATATGTGACAGCTACAAATTGGGAACGGTGAAAATATCCATTAATTCTTGAAAGAACAAAAATGATGGTATATCCATTTAATTTTGCACCACTCAGCAACAAAAGAAACAAGTTATTGATATATACTACAAATGGCTGAATCTTAAATCATGGGGTTAGGGGCTGGGGAGATAGCTCAGCAGTCTAAGTACCTGCCCGTCAAGCTCAAGAACCCAGGTTCAATGCTCAGTACTGCATGCCATGTCGGATTTGCAAGGTTCTGGCAGCTGAAAATGGGCATGGTGGCACACACCTGCAATCCCAAGAAAAGATGTTTTAAAGTTTAAGGTTAATGAGAGAAAATAGTCATAAAAGATTATATTCTTAAAGACTCTGTTAATGGCTAGGAAAAAGGCAAAACTTTATCAAAAATAATGAATGAATAATTATCAGAGTTTGAATGGAGGGAGCAATGCCAGAGGCAAGGGAAATATTTTAGATTGATAAAACTGTTGACTGACTCGAGCGTGGCTTTGGGGACACAGCTACATACATTTGTCAAAACCCCATGAATTGCCCACTTCAAAAAAGATAAATTTTGATGTGTATAAATTATGACCTAATAACACTAATTTAAAGAATAACTACATAAATAAAATCAATAAAACAAATATATATCAAACACATTCGGGTATTATTTTTGACTCCTTTCTTTGTGTTCTCTGTGATTTAATCACTTATCTGCTGTTTATTGATCTAGATAGTCAAGTACAATGAGAAAAGATTTATACTAAGGAAAATTAATTAAGAAGAAAGGCACAGCCAGGGAGGTAGCTCAGGGGCCTAAGCACCTGCCTGGCAAGTGCAAGGACTGGGTTCAAACCCCAGTACCATATGCCATGCCCACCCTGGAGCCTCTAACACACCATGCAGCCACCAAAACTGGGTGTGGTAGTGCATGCCTGTAATCCCTAGTGCTAAAGAAGCTGGGGCAGGAGGATCACTATGAGTTCAAGCTTCATAGTGAGATCCTGTACTATATAAAAAAGTAAATAAATAAATAACTACATAAATACGTGAATGTTTCAAAAAAATAAAGAAAGGCAGGTAGAAAAAATTATTGTTCTTACAATCCAGTGTGTGTGAACTGAAGCCTGAACAATAAGGAGGAACTGAGGGGGCATCTGGGAAATGCATTATAGGGAAAGCAGAAGGAAGGGTACAAGCCAGTATAGTGCCTCTGACAGTTGCATAGAGCACCAGCGCGGCTGTGATAGAACCAGGGAACTGACAAGTAAAAGATGAGATTTCATTATCCACATTCAAGAAAAGGTGTTGTAAGATGAACAGTCTACAGATCTGAACCCTGAAGTGGGACTCTTGGGAGGTGATAAAGCCTTAAGAAGGTGGGGCTCTGTGGAAGGTCTCTGGTCACTGGGGTCACCCCCTTGAAGGGCTCTACTCTCTTCCTCTTCCTCTTTTCAACTTCCTGGAGATGAACTGAGTGGTTGTTCTCTATCACTTGCCTACACTCCTTTATCATAGCCCCAAAACAGTGAGGCTAATGGACTATGAACTGGGACTTCCCAAGCCATAAGGCAAAATAAAGCTTTTCTCTTTATAAGTTAATTGTCTGAAGCATTTTTTGATGATAATAATGGAAAATTGACTAGTACTTTTGGTCTTGGACTGCTATGACTTTCTGTTTTATTCTAAGAGCAATAAGCCACTATAAGCAGGACACTTCATGTTCAAATACATGTTTTCACCCACCATTGCACCAGTTTATAGAGCACTGCCTGTGGCAAATGGCAGTTTGTGGTAGACACTGGCAGGTGACAGATGGGGTATGATAAGAGAGGAAAAGAAAAGAAAGAAACTCTTGAAAAACTTTACTGAAGCTACTGGAACTTAATTTTGTTAATTTTGCAAAACAGGATTAGTATGACATTTCACAGGGCTATTGAGACAATTACTCATAACTGTGTAAGTACAGCACTGGTAAAACAATCTGCTACAAGCTAGAGACTTGGAAATTAAGAAATTACTTGCCAATTTTTTCCACTAATATTTTTTGAATATAAATACAGTATATTTTTCCATCCCCTCAAGAGCAGTAGAATCCCTATTATCTAATTCACTGTCAAATATTGATGTCTCTTTCCCTTTTGCTTTAAGAGCTCCATGTCACCAACACTGAAACAAGTAAGCAATAACTGCATAGGATTTAATGATTGGCTTCTTTCTAGGAGGCTTAGGATGGCAAACATCACTTGCTTAGGTTCAGAAATTGAATTTTTACATCTAGAAAGAAAAGAGCTATTTTATGCCACCCAATTTTCACATTGGCTTGTTAAAATATTAATGCTCCACTGATGTATAATTATCCCATAAGGAAGATTAATGAATTAAACTTCATCTGTGGGGAAATTAATACCAAATGACAGCAATATAGTATATAGTAGATTTTCCCCACGAACATTTGACTATTTAACGAGCGAAACCTGTAGGCCTTCTGTTTAAATTTTAATTCCACAAAACCCTAATCAGGTTCTGATAATTTTATTTTCCATGTAATAGCCTTAGGATCAGAATGAAGGGCCTACTATTTTCTCCCAGACATGCTTGATTTACTTTCTAAATTCACTGAAGCAACAGATGTCTTCAGTAATTTTCTCCACATTTATTTATTCATTATTGCAATCCTGGTTCCATTTGTAGGTTCCTTCAGAGGGTCAGTAAAATGATCCGTCAGGTCGCCTAAATCAATAAAGCTTCAGATAGTAAATGAGTATAAGTATTATATTACTTGAGTTAGTAAAAATTACAGCTTGAAGCTAGATTTACAGAGATTTTTGCCATCTTAAAAGTGGAAGGAAAATTGGTGACTCAAAGAAATGCAAGACACCATTTAACTCTCCAGTGTATGCAAAAAGTGCTGCAGATGGAGAGAAAAAGAAGATAACATTTTTTAAAGAAATAATGGCTGAAAGTGTCCAAACACAAGCAATATTCATGTGTACATCCAAAGTTCTTAAAATTCAAGGAGTATATATGCATTAACTTCCACCTAGACACATCATGATAAAGATGTTGACAGTCAAACACAAAGAGAAAAATTGAAAACAAGAGAAACATGACTCAGAGTGTGCAAGGGA
This sequence comes from Ctenomys sociabilis, assembly GCA_004027165.1. Taxonomy (NCBI): domain Eukaryota; kingdom Metazoa; phylum Chordata; class Mammalia; order Rodentia; family Ctenomyidae; genus Ctenomys; species Ctenomys sociabilis. The sequence goes on from PVKA01007267.1 coordinate 68,653, forward strand.
ACCTCATTAAGATTAACAATGGACATTTAAAGACCATATAAGCCATAAGACAGGAGGGTTGCATGAAGGTTAATCAGGATACTTCAATTTGCTTGGATTAAAAATGCCCAGTAGGTTGCTAGAGCACATGCCTGGGTGTGTCTGGGTGTCATCACAGAGCTGTAACTTTGGATACCAGTGATGGTGGCTCCTGCCTCCTTCTGCTCAGACACTTTTCCTCTGCTCTGTTTGCCGGATGCCATGAACTAAATGTCTTTACCCCAGCACACAATTTCACTGTAATGTTTCTGCCTTGGATCCAGCTGACCATGGACTGCATCTCCTAAAGCTGTGAAGCAAATTCAACTGTCTTTAAGTGGTGGGTAGCTGGTACTGTGTCACAGGATGAAAACAATGCTAACCAGTCCAGATGCTGAGTCTCCTCAGCCCCCTGAGTCTAAAGTGCTGATGGAAAGGAAAAGCTACCAACCAAGAATATTGCTTCTGGAAAAATAGTATTTTAAAACAATTAGGGCCACATACAGCCATTATAGACCAAATTAAAAACAGAAATGCATTCATAGCACATTCATCAAAAACAAACACTGAAATGAAGTTCTTCATGCTGAAAGCGAATAACACTGAGAAAAATTTAAATTAATGTTAAAAAAAAGAATCAGCTACAGTATCAGCTTGGTAATTATAAAGCTCCCTATAATTATAATAAAGTACAAAGAAGGCAGATGAGAACAAATTTGTTTTAGAGTAAGAAAATTACACTCGTTGGTAATTCAAAATCACTGGAGAAAATGGCAGAATGAATAATAACAATACAATGACCAATATAACAAACTCTACAGGGGCTGGGGAGATAGCTCAGTAGAATAAGTGCTTGCCTGGCAAGCACAAGTGCCCAGGTTCAATCCCCGGTTCTGCAAAGAAAAGAAACAAACTCTACAAATACATATTTGTATTATTCCTTCCCATAACTTCTTGCAACCATTTAAAATCATATAGGGAAATAAATAAAAATGCATTTATGGGTTTGTGCAATATAAAGATATAATATATATATAGCAATATTAGAAAAAAGAACATGCAGTGTGTGATTGTGCATACCTGTAATCTCAGCACTTAGGAGACTCAGGCAGGTACATCATGCTGAGTTTAAGGCCAGCCTGAGCTACATGGTGATTTCAAGGCCAGTTGTAACTGCATATATAGTGAGATCATTTCAAAAAAACAACCGAACAAATAAACCAAAGAAGGAATACAACTGCCAAAGTATTGGGAAAAAAAACTACAATTTTTAAAAGGTTATAAGAGACAAGAGTATTTATAACAAAGACTGCAATTAATCTGGAAGCTGTAGCAAGTGTCTATTTATAGATGAATAGGTAGATACAGTTATGGTTATAGATATGGATGTGATATGAATGGTTTATTGAGCTCAAGTGACTGAGTTGTTTTATAATGATTGGTTTGGATTTGTACCAAAAGTCAAGATAATGAAAGAAAGGGCAAAAAAAAAAGAAAACTATCTTAGCATTTTCAGAGGATAACATCATGAGGTACAAAGAAGGCCGATGAGAACAAATTTGTTTTAGAGTAAGAAAATTACACTCGTCGGTAGTTCAAAATCACTGGAGAAAATGGCAGAATGAATAATAACAATACAATGACCAATATAACAAACTCTACGGGGGATGCTAGGTTAAAAATCCAAACTGTATAAAATATAATATAGGGACATCAAAATTTAAACAGGAACAGATATGCAAAGTATTAATCACTGAAACTGTCCTATTAATCAGTTTTGAAGCCATCTCATTGCTATTTGTTTCTCAACAAAATTAATAAAAAAATAAAATACATGCAAAAAAAATTAAGTTGAAGGGCCAGCCAAACAGCTCAGCTGATTAACGGCCTGCGTAGGCAGATGCAGGGACTGCCAGCCCCACCCCCCAAGGCACGCTTGGAAGGTGATTGACACTGGGAGTGGTGGTGCACAACTGTAATCTCAGTGCTTGGGAGGCTGAGAACAGGAGGATTGCTAGGAGTTCACTCTGTGCAGTGAGACCCTATAGACCTTATACTAAACACATATGCAATGTATTAATCATTGAAACTGTCCTGTAATAGGTTTCAAAAATCTCTCATTGCTTTTTGATTCTCAAAAAAAAAAAAAATTAGAAAGAACAGAGTCTTAGATTACATTTGAAGTTGTATTAAAATAAATAAGCTGACAACCACCCAATCCAAGAGACCTGCTTGAGACAGCTGGGTTGACTCAGGCAGCCTCCTTGATCCCGCTCATGCCAGCCCAGCCCAAGAGACCGGCCTGAGACAGGGGCTGACTCCATGGGCCTCGTGGATCCCACCCCAAACCCTCCCAGTGAGTGGGAATTTTCACAACTCGCTCTGCATCCTGGTTTGGTTCGTGCTCACCTGACCAGGGAACCACAGAGGGGAACCACAGGAGTTGCAGCAAAAAGGAACTGAACATAATAGCTAGATACAGGACAGGCATAACTGGATAATAACAAACTTAATAGACAGGTAACTGAATCTCATTCCATACTAAGGTTATAGCTGCACCAAAGCTCTACACCAAAGGTCAAAGGTCAGTGCTATACAAAATGACAAGGATAAGGAGAAAAATGCAATCTCAGGCCTTGAGTCCACAACAAAGTGCAGAGGACACTAGCTCAGATGAAACGAATGAATTAACAGATACAGCAGCAAAGCAACAACAGCAGAAAGGTATAGAAGAAATAAAACGAGTAGTAATTCCCCAAATCGAAAAAGAAATATCTGAATACATAGTATCTAAAATAAAAAATCAAATCCAAAAACATTGGGTGGAAAAACAATGCTCACCTAGAACAAGTGCAGAGAGCACTATTCTAGCTGAAACATATGAATTAATAGCATCTGAAGAAAAGAAACAACAGCAGAAAGATCATGAGGAACACAAAGCAGAAATAATTTCTGAAATCAAAAAAGAATTCTTTGAAAAAAACAGAATTCTTCGAAATCATAGCATCTGAAATACAGAAACAAGTCCGGACATATACAGAGGAAACCCAATTTGGAAGAAACACTGCAGAAAAAGAATTAATAACTACCTCTAATGAAGACATGGATAAAAATAAATTGAGATCAAAAATATAATGGATTCCTTGAATGAGTAATACAGAAAACAAATAGGACACATGAAACAGAGTCAAAGAGATATAGAAGAACTAAAACTATCAATCACAAGTCTTCAAAACTGTTTGAGTGAAAGCGAAGAAAGAGTTTCAGATCTTGAAGACGCTGGTGCAGCTAGTGAAAAGGTGAGAAACGATCTCTTAAAAACAGCAATAATGGAGGAAAAAATAATCCATCACCTGCAAGATGACCCCAGGATGAACAATGTGAGAATAATTGGTATCAACGAGAATGAAGGAGTTAATACAAATGACATAAAAAGAATTTGGGAAGAAATAATTGCAGAAAACCTCCCAAATATGAGGAAACAATCCAACATTCAGGTCACTGAAGTATACAGAACACCAAAGAACTTCAAACCAAGTAAAAACACACCGAGACATATAATAGTGAAGATTCCAGAAATCCAACACAGGAATAACATACTGAAAGCTGCTAGAGAGAAGAAACAGCTCACATTCAAAGGAAAACCCATCAGAATTACAGCCGACTTCTCTACACAAACCATGAAGGCAAGGAGAGCATAGAGCAGAGTTCTTCAAGTCCTACACCAAAACAGATTCCAGCCCAGACTATTATACCCTGTAAAACTCTCTTTCAAGTTTGATGGAGAAGTGAAATACTTCCACGACCAAGAACAACTAAAGTATTTCATGATGACAAAGCCATCCCGACATAGGCTACTGAAAGATGTTCTAGAGAGAAACCACAATGACCAGAACTCCATGAATGAGAATGGAAGGAACCCACTAACAGGACAGACAATTAAACACAGGATACAAAGGACTAAACAACAGCAGTCATGACAAACATAAGTCAACACATTTCAATTATAACCATCAGTTTAAATAGACTCAATTCACCAATTAAGAGAAATAGACTGACACAGTGGATTGGGAAACAAAATCCAACAATATGCTGTATACAAGAAACATACTTAACACAAAAGGACATTCATAGGCTAAAAATCAAAGCACAGAAAACAGTAATACATGCCCCAGAACCTCAGAATAAACCAGGAGTAGCAATTCTGTTCTCAGACAGTCTCAACTTCAAACCAAGAAGGATCAAACAAGACAAAGAAGGACACTATATTTTGGTCAGGGGAAAAATTCAAGAGCAAGAGGTAACACACATAAATATCTATGCACCAAACATAGGAGCACCCAACTATGTAAGACAAATCTTGATGGACAGGAAAAACCTAATATCTGAGACCACAATCTTAATAGGAGACCTTAACACCCGCTTGTGTCAAAAAGACAGATCAACCAGACAAAAAATTAGCAAGGAAGTAGCAGAAATGATCCAGAGCTTGGAACAAATGGACCTGGTGGACATATACAGAGTGTTCCACCCAACTACAGCTGAATGCACATTTTTTTCAGCTGCACACGGGTCATTTTCTAAAATGAAACATATACTAATCCAGAGGTCATGCGTAAGTATATGCAAGAAAATACAAATTATCCCATGCATAGTATCTGACCACAATGCAATGAAACTGAAACTAAATGTCAAAAGAAACCAGAAAAACCCACTAAATTCATGGGAAATAAACAACATCCTACTCAGCTATCAATGGGGCACAGAAGAAATTCAACAGTAAATTCAAAAATATCTATAATTCAATGAAAATTCAAGCACAACTTACCGGAATTTATGGGATGCAAAGAAAACAGTTCTTAAAATCCTGGATATTAACACACACATTAGGAAAACAGACCGGGAACAAATTAGAACCCTAATGTTGCACCTCTGAAACTAGAAAAAGAAGAGCAAATGAAACCCAGAAGGCAAAGACGGGAAGAAATCATAAAGATTAGAGCAGAAATTAATTCAACTGAGGTGAAGAAAGCAGCTCAAAGAATCCACACATCAAAAAGTTGGTTCTTTGAAAGACTAAGTAAAGTTGACAAGCCTCTAGCCAACATCATCAAAAAGAGGCAAGAAAAAAATTCAAGGACATGTAATAAGGAATGAAAAGGGTGAAATCACCACAGACCCACTGGAAATTCAGATTATCAATAGTTACATCGATAATCTTTACGCTCACAGAATAGAAGACACAGAAGAAATGGACAGATTCCTCGAAAGGTACAAATTACCAAAACTGAACCAGGAAGATATAACAGCTCTCAATAAGCGAATTACAGCCAATGAAATACAAAACGTAATGAAAGCCTGATGACAAAGAAAAGTCCAGGTCCTGATGGATTCACAGCTGAATTCTATAAGAAATTTATAGAAGATATAATCCCCACACTCCACAAACTCTTCAATGCAGTTGAAAAGGAAACAGTCCTCCCAAAATCATTTCTGGAGGCAAGTATAATATTGATTCCAAAACCAGGGAAAGACACAACCAAAAAGGAGAACTACAGGCCAATCTCCCACTTGAACATAGACAAAAAATACTCAATAAAATCCTGGCAAATAGAATACAGCAAATCATCAAGAAGATCACACACCATGACCAGGTAGGATTCATCCCAGGGATGCAAGGATGGTTCAATATTCAAAAATCTATAAATGTAATACAGTATGTATTAGTAGACTGAAATGTAAAAACCACATGATCATCTCAATTGATGCAGAGAAAGCCTTTGACAATGTCCAACACTCATTCATGTTCAAGGTCCTACACAAAATTGGAATAGATGGACTCTACCTTAACTTGATGAAGGCCATCTATGACAACACAAAAGCTAATATATTCCTAAATGAAGAAAAACAGCAATCTTTTACTCTAAATCAGGTACAAGACAAGGATGTCCTCTATCACACATCCTATTCAATATAGTCTTGGAATCTTTAGCAACAGCCATTAGAAAAGAGGAGAAATGAACGGAATAAGAATAGGGAAAGAAGAAGTTAAATTATCACTATTTGCAGATGGCATGATACTTTACTTGAAAGACACCAAAAATTCCACCAAGAGACTACTAGAACTGATACGGAAATTCAGTAGCATAGCAGAATATATATACTCAAAAAATAGCATTCCTCTACACAGATAAAAAGCACACTGAAAGGGAAACAATACCTTTTACAATAACACTGCGGAAAATGAAATATCTTGGAATTCACTTCAAGGAACTCAAAGATCTTTTCACAGAAAATTACAACACCCTAAGGAAGGAGATTATAGAGTATTTCAGAAAATGAAAAGATATTCCATGCTCCTGGATAGGAAGAACCAACATTGTGAAGATGGCCATACTCCCAAAATTGCTGTACAGATTTAATGCAATCCCTATCAAACTGCCACCAACATACCTCCCAGACATAGAGAAATCATTCCTAAAATTTATTTGGAACCACAAACGACCTAGAATAGCAAAGGCAATCTAGGCCAACAAAGACAAGGCAGGAGGCATCATACTTCCTGACTTGAAATTATACTACAAAACCACCGTGAAAAAATCAACATGGTACTGGCAACGAAACAGACCTGAGGGTCAATTGAATAGATTAGAAGATGCAGAACGAGTATTGAACACACTCATCCATCTGATCTTCGACAAAGGAACCAAACATATTCACTGGAAGAAAGATAGTTTCTTTAATAAATGGTGCTGGAGAACCTGGCTTTCTACATGCCAAAAACTAAAACTTGACCCAGCTCTATCACCATGCACTGACTTAAAGTCAAAGTGGATTAAAGATCTAAACATTAAAACAGAAATACTCAATCTCCTGGAAGAGAAAGTAGGAGGAACTCTTGAAGAGATAGGGTTAGGCAAAGAGTTCATGAACAAACATATATTCGCACAGGAAACAGTTGAAAGAATCAACAACTGGTCAACTCTTCTTGAGGAGCTTCTGCACATCGAAAGAAATTGTCAACAGAGTGAAAAGACAACTCACAAATTTTGAAAAAAATCCTACCTAATAAGCCATCAGACAAAGGTCTGGTGTCTAGAATAAAGAACTAAGATATAACAGGGCCCTCAAATTTAAAGACCCAGTTCAGAAATGGGCATCTGAGATTAATACACACTTCTCAGAGCATGAAATTAATGTATGAAAAAATGCTCCACATCGCTAGCCATCCATGAAATGCAAATAAAAACAACACTGAGATACCATCTCACTCCAGAAAGAATGGCAATCGTAAGGAAATCAACCAGCAACAAATGTTGGAGAGGTTGTGGGGAAAAGGGAACACTTCTCCACTGCTGGTGCGAATATAGACTGCTACAACCACTGTGGCGGTCAGTGTGGAGATTCCTCAAAAGAGTAGGACTAGAAATCTCATTCAAGCCATCTATCCCCCTACTGGGAATTTTCCGAGAGGAACTGAAAACTTTATATCATAGTGATATATGTGTACCTATGTGTATAGCAGCACAATTTGTGATAGCAAACTCTTGGAAATAACCAAGATGTCCATCACATGAGAAATGGTTGAAAAAGATGTTCTATTTCTGTATAATGGAATATTAGTCTGCTATTAAAAATGATAAACTTGAATCATTTATATTGAGGTGGATGCCATTTGAACATATACCCATAAGCGAAATAAAGCAGATGCACATGTGTAAATATCGTATAGTCTCCCTAGTATAAGAAGTGAATAGAGCAAATACAAATAGAAATGTACAACAACAACTAAAAACAAATGAGTCAGATAAGGCAAATGATTGCCATATGCTGCAGGGTACTAATCAGCTTGTCTTCTGGATCGTTAACAACCTAAGTACACAGATCAAAATTGGAGCAATAGAAGAGCTGCAAGGCCATCCAACATTTTGGCCCTAGCCTTTCAAGGTCAGCAAAGACTCAAGACATTGGAGAACCTGTACTGTAACGTCATGAAACTCAGTTGAGCCCTAAATTTTCTGAACAAGAGATTATGGAGCCACGGAGGAAAGAGATCGAAGTTCTGTAGTGTGCCTGGGGAGACTCACATGCAGAGAAATCTTTCTCTCAGGCTCTCACAGAAAGCAAACTGCTCAAGCACTGGCTGTGACTCATCCACATGGATGACACAGACAAAGGATCTACAGAATAAGGTATAAGACTGCAAGATAAACCCTGAGGGGACTTCATTGACCTCATAAGAAACAAAAACTACATGTTTTGGTATATTGGTCGTGCTCTGTCTCAGTTTTAACCATCCAGCTTATATGAAAGTATAAAAATGAGGTATACAATGTGGGGCCATAATATTGAGTTGAACTGTAAATGGCTACAGTCGACAACTTCTTCAGATAACTCACTATTGTTGTGGAATGCTGGACTGTGTTGGATTGTGTCGTCTAGTTGAGGTACCTAAATTGGTTGAATGACAATGGAGTGCCCATATTTGACAGGTGTAGACAAAGGAAAGGGTATATAAAGGAAGAATCATGATGTGTGTGTGTGTGGGCAGTACAGTTTAAATAGATAACACCATGCTTGTACATAATTCTATGAGAGGCAAAATTTGCACTAATGGTGGTTGGACAGGATATTATGTCAGCTTCTAGTACTATGGACAACCACAAGGAAAATAACAAGGTAGAAAGTATCAATTATTGAATCTTTGATATAATTCAGGTATAAAAAAAATAAGATACATAAACAGCTACACTCTCTTAACTTACTGACAAGAGATATCTGCTATAATAATGTCTGTAAGTATAATATCATGTATGCACCTTGTACGATACCAAAACATTATGAAAACAGTTTTCAATGTATTAATTTATCAAATCTGTCCTGTTAACATGTCTTAAAACTGTCTCATTGATATTTGTACTTCAATAAAATAAAAAATAAAACAATAAATATTGTGGCGAAGGGTATGAAGAACATGTCTTTACATTGGAATATCAAAGTAAGTTTAGGAGTGAGGTGACGTGGTGTGTTCTGAATAATTCTATACATTAAAGGTGCTTGTAACAAACACATGTGACTAGAAAAAGAAATAAACAAATAAAGCAAACTGGTCAATCCAGAGGTAGGAAAGTATGAATCCATTCTACTTTTCATTTTCCAGATTTGCTGCACATTTGGAAGTTTCTGTTATAAAGTATTAGGGAAAACACAGCATAAGAAAATTAAAACAAACACACATGGACATAACTGAAAGAGTAAATCACAAAGGAAATTTTTAAATGTTTAGAACCAAATGGTGCTGGGAACAAGGCTGAGTGGTGAGGATTCTTCAGGAAAATGCTGTAGCGAAGCCTCAGGCAACCTGCCAGTTCTGACTGTTACAGAAACCAGGCTCTGACAATGCAGCTTCTTGTGGCCAAGGGCAGGTGGTGCTTACCCAGATAGGAACATGAACCAAAGAAAACTACAGAACCCACCCTGCCACAAAACGACCCAGTCCCTGATGACACCAGAAAAAATGTCAACACTTTCTTAAATTGTGTCTGAAGAGCTAAGGCTACCTTGCCTGAGTGGTAGTTACTCCAGACCCTTCCTCAGTGCTGTGAGCCACTCTAGAATAGGAGCAGGGCCATGACTGTGTCCAGATTAGCACGGGTCCTGATGCGTGATGCTGTCTGGCCATTCACTGTAGGATAAATATGTATCAAAATTTATGGGATTACAGTTGATGAAGTATTCACTGGAAACCGTTTTAAAATAAAGTTCAATTATTTATGTTTCAGACAAAACATGGCAAGAAATTAGAGAAAAGACAAAGTAAACACAGACAAAATGAAGTAAGATGAGAGAATAATTTAGTGAAAAGGAATCACAAATACAATGTGGGGATTAACAATGATGAAAAATAAATTTTGAACAACCTTTCTAGAACTGATTGATTTTAGCAAAGGATTTGGAGTTGAGGATGTAGCTCTGGGTTAGAACACATGGCCCTGGATTCACCCCTCAGCACATAAACAGAGGGAGATGGAGGGGGTGCGGGGGGGGAGAAGGAGAAGAAAGGACAGGAGAAGAGAGAGGAGGACAAGGGAGGGGGAAGAGGAGAGGAGAAGAGAGCAGAGGAGGGG
>PVKA01007268.1:0-51447 GCA_004027165.1 Ctenomys sociabilis
TTTGTATTTCTGCTTTTCGCTTGTTATACTAGGGAGACTATACGATATTTACACATGTGTGTCTGGTTTATTTCACTTATGAGTATATGTTCAAGTGGCATCCACTTCAGTATAAATGCTTCAAACTTATCATTCTTAATAGCTGAGTAATACTCCATTATATAGAAATACCACATCTTTTTCAACCATTCTTCATGTGTTAGCTCTGCTTCTAATAACCTAATTACTTACTACTCCATCCCTCAGTGTAAAGATAGACAATTCCTACCTCACTGAGCAGATGTAAAAATGAAATGATAGTTTCTATGAATTTTTAGCATACAGCAAATTTCCACCATCTGCTTCTTCTGTATCCCCAAAGATTTAACCTAAAGTCTTTACATTGAGCTACATGCTTTCCCCATTTTTTATTTTGAAACAAGTTCTCGGTAATTTGCTAAATTGTCCAAACTGGGTTTGAACTTGTGATCCTCCAGCCTCAGCCTCCCAAAGTACTGTGTATTATAAGAGTATTTTACCACACCCAGCCAGCTACTTTATTTTATTATTATTATTATTTTCATTTTTTGTGGTACCAGGGATCAAACTCAGGACATTGCACTTACCAGGAAAGTGCTATGCCACCGAGCTATATCCCTGTTCTTTTTTTAAAAGCAATTTTTGTTACATCAAAATGGAGGGGTCCTAAATGGGTCTTAAAAATATTCAATGTTGAAGAATCAGATTCAAGAAAATCGGTTGCTAGGACACATCTGTAATCCCAAGGCAGGAGAATTGTTTCCAGGTTGAGACCAACTTAGGCTACAGAGTGAGTACAAGGCCAGCCTGAGCTGCATAAAGAGACCCTGTCTCAAAAAAAAAAAAAAAAAAAAAAAAAAAAAAAAAAAAAAAAAAAAAAAAAAAAAAAAAAGATTAAATCTCTAAAAACTAATCTATAGGAGAATGGGGTTTATCAAGAGCAGATTACTGGGCCAGCCAGATAACTCAGCAGACTAAAGTGCCTACTTAGGCAGAATGCAATGTGCTTAGGCAGAGCCCAATGGCCAAGGCTGGATCCCCGGCTTGCCTTGCCCCTGGGGCACACTGACAGGGTGATTGAGACTGGGCATGGTGGCATGTACCTGTAATCCCAGCGCTTATAGGAAGATCATTATGAGTCCAATCTATGTAGTGAGACCCTTAGACTCTGTACTAAATACATTTTTTTAAGAAAAGAGCAGTTTTCCTGAGCTTCTTTCTATTCATTCAGTCATTAAATAACTTTTTAGTACATACTTGTATCAACTGTTCTGCAAGGCCAAACAATTTCACTTAAAAAATTGGAAAAGATATGGTTCACACTTTCAAAGAACATACAATCTAGAGAGGAAGAAAACAAATAAAATGGTATTTGAATGTGCAATGAAATTTTTAAAATATTTTTTATTGAGACAGGCTCTCACTAGGTACTCCGGGCTGGCTTTAAACTTACTATATAGGCCAGGTTGGCCTCACACTCACAGTGATCTTCTTGCCTCAGCATCCCATGTGCTGGGATTACAGGCGTGCATCACCATGCCCACCTCAATGAAATAAAATTACGAGAATAAGACTCCAGTGATGGGTGATCACACAGAAGCATCTGTGCAGAGGAAAAGAGGAGGCTTCCTGGAGGAGACTATGGATAAGCTGAAATCTTAATGTGAATTCCCTTTGTGAAGAAAGGATAAACAGAGAAAAGAGTATACCAGGCAGAGGGAAGAATGGTCACAAAGACCCTAATGCAAATGAAACCAAAAACCTAGGAAAAGTATTGTAGTTCAGGTTGGTCTGGATTTTTGCTTATCATGTGCAACTATATCCTGGTCTTATACAAATTAATAAAAAATGAATGCTTTATTCTGAGGGTGAAGTGGTATACTAAAAGATTCTGCAGGAGGATAATGAAAATTCAGAACTATGTTATAGAAAGACCACCCCGATCATCTTTATAGTGAAGATTCCATCCAAGGAAATTAGGCAAGAGAAAGGGAGACATCCAGACTGAAAAAGAAGTAAGACTTTTTACTTCTTCTTTTAAATATATATGGGGAATCCTAAGGCAAGAACAACAGCGAAGCTATTAGGATAAACAAGTTCAGCAAGGCTTCAAGACGCAATATAAGTACACAAAAATAATTTTTTCTAGCAAAGAACAACCTGAAAATGAAATTAAGAAATCAATTCCACTTATAGAAACATAAAAACTAAGAATTAATTAAAAGAGGTATAACACTTTTACCTGAAAACTGCAAATCATCATGGAAAGAAATTTAAAAGCCATAAATAAATGCAGACGTCTCATGTTCATGAGTGAGAAGACTTAATGTTAATTCCCTGAATTAACCTACAGATTCAAAGTAATTCATACCACAATCCCAGCTAGCTTCTTCCAAGAAATTGGCAAACTGAGTGTACACTTCAAAAGAAACTCCTAAGCACTCAAAATAGGCCAAAAAAAAATCTTTAAAATGAAGAACAATGTTAGATGACTCACAGTTCCTAATCTCACTTTAACTGAAAAGCAGAAATTATTAAGACTGTATGATGGGCTGGGGATATAGCTCAGTGGCACAGCAGCTGCCTGCCAACCACAAAGCCCCGAGTTCAGTTCTCAATACACACACATGCGTGCACATGCGCTCATAGAGTTAGGCTAGATTGTGTGGTTCTGGCAGAAAGGCAGACACATAAATCAGTAGAATAGGACTTAGAGTTCAAAAATAAGTTCAAAAATAAGTCCATATATTACTTGCTAAGACAATTCAAAGGGGAAAAGAATGTTTTTTCAACAAATGGTACAGGTACAACTGAATATCCACATGAAGTTGTACCCTTATCTCAGTAATATACAGAAATATGTACAGTAATAACTCAGAGTGGATCAGTGATCACATTGACCATAAGACTATAAAAGTCTTAAAAGAAATGGACCATTGGTTAGCTGTAGCACTAGAAGGAATAAACAAAGGTACAAATATTTTTTAGAGTGAAATAGGCAATGATTTTTTCAGATATAACACCAAAAGTACAAGCATCAGTAGGAAAGATAAATAGGGCTGGCCAAATAGCTCAGCAGCATAAACTCCTGCCTAGCAAGTGCAAGGATCTGAGTTCAATCCCTGGTACCAAATACCATGCAGGCTCTAAAACCCTGAGCACACTAAATAAACTCAACTGTATCAAAAGCCTTTTGTGCTTTAAAGTCACCATCAAGAAAATGGAAAGACTGGAAGACTGAGACAGGAGGATCTCGATTCCAAGGCAACTTAGTGAAACTATGCTCAGTATGAAAAGTAGGTCTGGGTGGCATGCGCCTGTAATCCCAGCACTTGAGGGCTGAAAACAGAAGGACCACTACAAGTCTCATCTGTATAGTGAGACCCTGTACTAAATACATTAAAAGAAAAAAATATATATATACCTGAAAGAAAGACTCGGAATGTAGCTCAGTGGTAGAATATCTCTGGGTTTGCTATTTAATACCAAAAAAAAAAAAAAAAAAAAGAAGGAAAGAAGATATCTAATGAATGGGAGAAAATACTTGCAAATCTTATATCTGATAAGCAAACTACCTAGAACATATAAAGAACACTTACAATTAAATAAATAAATAAATAAAAAGATGCCAGATGTGGTGGTGCAGGCCTATAATCCCAGCACTCAGGAGACTGAGACAGGAGGATAGCTGCAAGTTGGAGACCAGCCAAGGCTGCAAAGTGAGCTTAAGGCCAACCTGAATTGCATAGTGAGACCCTATCTCAAAAAAAAATTTCTTTTTTTTTTTAAACATAAAGAAGAAAAAGATAATTCAATTGAAAATTTAACAGAAGCTGCGAACCACAGAGTGTATGTGTAGAGCTCTGGCCTTCCAGAGGGATGCTTTAGCCCAGAAGTTTAAGAGCAGGCTGAGCAACATAGCAAGACCACATTTGAATTTTTTTCAAAAAAAGAATGATTTAAATAGATAAGTCTCTGAAGAAGATACGCCAGTAGTCAAAAAACACATTAAAAAGATTCTTGTCATCAGTAGTTATTAGGAAAATACAAATCAAAACACAATAAGGTATCACATTTATTTATTTATTTATTTATTTATTTATTTATTTATTTATTTATGGCAGAATCAGGGATTGAATTCAGACCCCTGAACTTCCCAGGGAAGCATTTCTTCTACTGAGCCATCTCCCCAGCCCCAAGGTATCACTTTATGCCCACTAAAATAACTATAATTTTTAAATGGACAATGTCATGGTTTGGGATTTTGCCTGGGGGAACAATACAATACAGGACACATTTTATAAAATTATTTTATAATAAAATCACCCAAAGAACCATATACAAAGAATGAAGGAACTCTGTCAACATACTAAAGACCAAAAGAATCCAACTGAGGGCCGGGATCCCATAATAATGACCTGCATGAGTCCATCTGAAGACCTAGAGCCCACAACAATGCCTCCCATGAGTCCAACTGGAGGTCTAGAGCCTGTGACATTGTCTCATGGACGCCTGTTTCACAGATCTGCACTGGGAAGGCCCAAAGGTCAGTGATGGAAGCCAGAAAGTCTGTGCCAGTAGGATGAAGGATCAGGCTGAGGGATCTGCACTGAAGCCAGGAAGCAACACCCAAAGAACCAGAGCTCTCCCGAACATTACCACAGCCACCCTTAGCAGCAACAGTGAGGTCCCAAGCTTCTGCAGCAATGAGGAAAGCTGAGTTCCCATCAGGAAAGCCAGCTCCACAAGCTTCTCTGGGGGGTAGAACTGCGCACCATCTTCCCCTCCAGAGCCACGCAGCAATGCTTGAGGTGAGAGCCAGAGCTCCCCCCCCCCGAGTGAACTATAGCCACTCTCAGCAACAATGAGGTCCTAAGCTCCTCCTCCAGTGGGAATAACCATGTTCACTAGGAAAGCCAGCATGACAAGGTCCTTCAGCAGGATATCCCAAGAGAACCAAGAGCTTCCAACACACCCCAACAGCTTCTACATCTTTCCTAACAGCCCCCCAACAGTTCCTCTAGTTCTGCCTCTTCTGTTACTGGCAACAATCTTCAGTGGACCTCCCACACCCACACCACACTAATTCAGTTGACAACCAGTTGGCAGTCCACCACAGGCAATAACAACTAAGTATCTACATATATGAGAATGAAGGAGTTTTTTCCAAGTATGGTGGTACAAGCCTGTAATCTTTGCACTTGGGAGGCTGAGGCAGGAGGATCACTCTGAATTTGAGGCCAGCCTGGGCTACATAAGCAAGTTTGAGGCCAGCCTGAACTACATAGTGAGACACTTTCTCAGAAAGAGAGAAAGAGAAGGGGAGAAAGGGAGAAGAAGAGGGAGAGAACGAGGTTTTTTATATTGTTACAATAGTCTAGTACTGAAAAGGAAATGGAGAAGTTAGAATCCTCACATGTTGCTGTTGTAAGTGTAAAATAGTGCAGCTACTGTGGAAAAACAATTTTTCAGTTCCTCAAAAAGTTAAGCATAGAGTTAACACGCACCCCAACAATTCTACAGATAGAGCCAAAATAATCAAAAACATATGTTTTCACAGAAGCTTGTATGTGGATGTTTATAACAGTATTATTTGTAACAGCCAAAAGTGAAAACAACCCAGATGTCCTTCAACGGGTGACTAGATAAATATATTTTGATGTCTTCATACAATGGAGTTTTATCCTGGAAAAAAGAAAATGAGATGCTGATTATATTGCAAAATTGATGCACTTTGAAAACATGTTAAATGAAAAAAGCCAGAAAAAAAACCCCTATATTATATGATTCCCTTTATGTTTTTATTTTTATTTATGTTTGATACAGGGTCTCACTACACAGCTCAGATTCATAGTGCTCCTCCTATCTCAGCCTCCCCAGCACTGGGATTACAGGCCTGCACCAACCACGCCAGGTTTCAGGGATGGCTTGGCACACAGTACCAGGGATCAAACTTGGGACCTTGTGCTTGCCAGGCAGGTGCTTATGCCATCAAGTTATCACCTTTTATAGCTTCATTTATATGAAATGTCCATAATAGAAAACTCAGTGAAGACAGAAAGTAGATTTGTAGTTGCCTGGGGAAGAGAATAGGCAAGCAGGAATAACTGCTAATAGTTACAGAGTTTTATTTTGTGGGGCAATGCAAATTGTCTACAACTAACTAATGGTGAGGATTACATATCTCTGTGAACATTTAAAATAAGTTAATTGTACAGTGCTCGCTTCGGCAGCACATATACTAAAATAAGTTAATTGTACATTAAAAAAAGAAGAAGAAGAAGAAAGGTCTGTCTGACCCCATCGGAACAATGAGATCAATGACTCTTTAAAGAGATCCAGATAAGAGTTATTGGGCATCTGGGTGCAGTGGTTCATGCCTGTCATCCCAGCAATAGGGAGGCTGAAGCAGGAAGATCTGGAGTTTGAGGACAGCTGAGGCTATATACTGAATTCAAGGCTGGCCTGAACTACACAGCAAGGCTCTGTCAAAAAAAAAGATATTGGGCCCAGTTCAACACAGTGTAAACCACTGAGACTACCCAGCCGAGCTTATGCACACCAACAGCCCAGCTACTTGCTCAGAGTTGCCCTTGCTCTGGTGCTTCACCAAGACCCTGCCTGTGACCTTCAAGGCTAGTGTTTCACCTTGATGGTAGCAATCTTCACAAATCTACCCCAAGAAATCACCTGTTACAGAGCTATTAAAATCATGGTGGATGAACCTGTCTACCTGGAATGACAGAGCCCAACCCAACCAAACTGAATAGGTTGATGTGGTAAACTATACCTCTTGACAAAGCCAAGAACACATCTCTGGAAAACACAACCTAAATTAAGAGATCCTTATACCAACAACAAACTCCCTTCACTCTGTTTGACCTCAACACTCAGGCTGGCCTCAAATTTAGTAGCCCAGGCTGGCCTCAAACTTGTAGCAATCCTGCCTCAGCCTCCCAAGAGCTGGAATAACATGTCACGTACACATACCAACTAGGCACAAGGAATGTAATCATTGGGTATCACAAACACATACTACTAAAATTTTCTTGAATGATTAAAAGTTACTGGAGCCAATAGTATTGCAGAGCTGTGAATATAGACTTAGAAGAACTAAGATAAAGATACAAAGCAGTGTAGCACAGTGGTGAGACCTGTGGATTTTTTTTTTTAAAGGAAACTTACTTTAATTTAAAATTGAGCTTTCCCACTTACTAATGTGACTTATGATAACTTTTGTATCTTATCTGAACCTCAGTTCCTTCATCTATAAAATTAATTTGATAAAAATAGAATCTGCTCCATGTGTTACCATGAGAATTTGTTCTTAATTTAACAAATAATACTGAGTCCCTATAATGTGCTAGGTTCTGCTCTAGATAAGAAGAGTTCAGCAATAAACAAAACAGACAAAAACCCTGTCTTCAAAGCCAGGTATGGTCACATATACTTGGGAGGCTGAGGCAGATGTCCACAAGGTAGAGGCCTGCTGGGGCTAGAGTTCAAAACAATCTTGAATTACATAGCAAGACTCTGTCTCAACAACAGCAGCAACAATAACAACCCTATCTTCCTATATCTTATATTCCAATGAGAAGTGAAAAGTTTAATGTATGAATCATGTATAAAAATTATCAGTTGGTAAGGAAAAATATAAATTTAAAAATACATGAGAAATTAATGAAAAAATATGAGATTATTTCAATAACCCAACTATAGGTTGGGACGGGGTGTTAGAATTGAGAGGAGAGGTGGTAAGAAGTCCTCAAATTCTATGTAAATAAAAGGTAGGGCCCAGTGGATTTGCTAAAGAACTCTTTGTGAAGTGTGGAGAAAGAAAACTGTCAAGGAGGATGCCAGGTTTTTGCTTAAAGAACTAGAGTGATGGAATTGTCTCACTGAAATGGGGAGGATTGACAGAAACCAATTTGCAGAGATTAGGAATTTCATCTCCGGCTAGGACCTTTTAGATATCCCAGTTGAAATTTCAAGGATGCCATTGTGGTATGAGTCTGGGAACTGGACATTTTTGTACGCATCTGTAGTGTCACTACTCAGGAAGCTGAGACAAGAAGATCACTTGAACTCATGAGTATGAGACCACTGTGTGTGTGGCAGAGTGGGCAGTATGGGGAGTCTGGAGTTCAGGGCTGAGGCCTGAGTTGGGGATACAAATCTAAGAATCATCAACATAGGGGGATTCAAACACTGAGCTGCTCTAATATTAGGCAATATGAATCACTTGTTCGGTTGCTTGTTTGTTTGTTTGAGATGAAGTCTTATGTAACTCAAGCTGGCCTTTAATTCACTGTGTGGCCTAGGCTGGCCTCAAACTTGTCATGATCTCCTGCCTCAGCCTCCTGGGTGCTGGGATTATATGTGTGCACCACCAGGTCTGGCATCAGTCACTTTTAAGGTTAACAGTGATTGATTTTTAAGAATCTAGAGGCTGAGGCAGAAGGATCATTGTGAGTTTGAGACCAGCCTGGTTACAAAGTGAGCTCAAGGCCAGCCTGAACTGCAGAGCGAAATCCTTTCTCAAAAAGACAAAAAAAGAAAAAGAACCTAACTGATATAGTTGCAAGGTTTTATTTCTTTCCCCAAATTGGAGGTTGGGGGAGAATTAGATTGTGCAGAGCAGGGATATTGTGGAATAAAATGATAAAGCAAAAGAAGGCAAAAGAAAAAAGGACCCACCAAAGAAATGACCATAACTAGGAATGGACCTAGGAGTTTAGATGGAAAAATAGGGAAGTGAAGACATGAAGTAGGTGAGGAATGGAGAAAACGTGTTGAGATCACTGGATTACAGGACACGGGGGATTAGAGAGTTTTTGGAGTTGGGATATTGGAAAGAGGGAGCTGAAAAGACAAGAGTTTAAAAAGTTAAGAAAGATGATTAGTAGATTAAAGATGAAAGCAATTCCTGACATAATTTCATATTAAGACCCAATCTGATCAGGTAAGGCTGGAGGATTGCTGTGAGTTTGAGGCCAGCCTAGATTACACAGAGAGTTCAAGGTCTGCCTATACTACATAGTGAGATCCTGCCTCAAAAAAGAAACAAAAAAATAAAAACAACCCAGTCTTTGTGTTTCTTCTGAAGTAGAGAGGATTAGGTACAATTAAATGAACCCTAAAGATAGGTAGTTATAGCGGTTGGAGGAGTCAAAAGAGAAGCAATCCTGGGCTGGGGAGATGGCTCAGTGGAATAAGCACTTCCCTGGCAAGCACAAGGGCCTGAGTTCAATCCTCGGTTCTGAAAAAAAAAAAAAAAAAAAAAAAAGAAGAAAGCAATTTTGACAACAAGGTGCTGTGCTTGGATCTTGCACAGGCCCTGAAGACTCATGGATTATAGTTTGTCTTCAGCTCAGCGCTTTGAGAGGCTGAGGTTGTGGAACCTTTAGGAATGGGATGTGTTTGCATTGCCTGAAGCCTCTCAGCCCCTGAGCCAAAAATAAACCTTTTCTCTCTACAATTGATTATCTCAGCTATTTCCTATAGTACTGGAAAATCTTGTACCTATAAATATGTGAGCATTTTTTTTTTTTTTTTTTTTTTTTGTCTTTTTGAGACAGGGTCTCACTATGCAGTTCAGGCTGGCGTTAAGCTCAGGCTGGTCTCGAACTCACAACAATCCTCCTGCGTCAGCCTCCCAAGTGCTGGGATTACAAGCATGCGCAACCACGCCCAGTTTATGTGGGCATTTATTGAAGGCAATAGCAAGGTCAAAGGCCTTTCTAAGTGATTGAGCCCAGTTTTTAAAATATTATGAAATCAGGGCTGGCAAGATAGCTCAGCAGTCTAGAGCGTCTCCCAGGGACCGCGGTTCGAGCCCCAGCACCGCATGCCATGCCAGCCCCTCCCCGTAGGGCCGGCTGAGCTCACACCCCACCCCCGCAAAAAAGAATCTGTGATCTGTAGCGAGGCACTGTAATAAATAAAGGAATTTTTAAAAATAAATAAAAAATAAAATAAAATATTATGAAATCATATTGGCTTCTGCCTTTTGTTTGATCTCAAGCTATTTTATCTCCCATCGTGCACTTAGGTTATATTAAGAACTTTTCTGTTTTTACGATGATTTTTATCTCTCTTTTTTCAATCTTTTGGTTTGGCTTTGGTCTTGTGGTCCTGAGAATTAAAACCTGATAGCACTGAGCTACATCCCCCGTTCTTTTTAAGTTTTATTTATTTTTAAATCTTATTTGCGTTTATTTCATGCTTAATTTATTCCCATGTCATAAGTTTTTGCTTCTTCAGTTTCTTCTGGCATATCTTTCTCTTCTGTGCGACTTCCTCCTCTGGTTTAGGAGCAATTTGTTCCTCCTCAGTAGGGATCATCTCAATATGGCAGAGGAGCTCATGTGTGGGTTAATCCGGCCGTGAGCTCTGTAAGTGCATCTTGGGTGCTTTGTTCACCTGGATATGTTCAATAACCAGAGAATCTACATCTAAACTTTGAAGTTCAGCATTAATTTTGAATGTTTAAGCATTCTGCACATTTTGAATGTGCAGCAAAAATTCAGCCATCTATTGGGGCCACTGACCCTGTGTCCAGCCCCACTGTTTGGCCTGGGCACAACTACCAAGTCCACCCTTGTAATGCCAGAATGGCACACATTGCTTCTTTAATGTGACATCCTTTGGATACTTGGTCTCCTTTCAGCTCTGCATACCCTTGATGACCTGGGCAGTTTCACATGTGTTCTTAAAGTGAATGCAAAGATTTGAGTCTCTTGTAATTCCAGAACTCAGGAGGCTGAGGCAGGAGGATCACTGCAAGTTCAAGGCCAGGGTGTGCTACATAGCAAGACTTTGTCTCAAAAAAGCAAAACAAAATGAAAAACACTAGTAATTCAAGATCACCTCTCCTGTGGTACAGACAATTCTATCTTTCCAAAGAGTGTACAACCCCATGACCATTTATTTTCTGTCCTTCCCATCCAAGGACCCGTTAAGAATCTGAAACTCCTGTCAGAAAGGGTGAAAAATAGGTTGGCTATGATTTGAACTATTCTTCCAGGCATTAGGACCAGATGGAGAGGATGAAAAGGTGAATGGTCCGATCAACCGAAGCAGAGGAAGACAGCAGCCAGATGTCGTCACTGAGCTGTCACCATTTTCCTGGGAAGTCAGTCTCGACCGATGACGTGCTCACTGTCTTTGCCAGCCCTATTTTTGAGGTTATTTGAAAAACACCAGGCCAGGGATGGTGGCACACATCTGCAACCCCAGCACTTGGGAGGCAGTGGCAGGAGGACCATTGAGAGTTGCAGACCAGCCTGGGCTACAAAGTGAGCTCAAGGCCAGTCTGCACTGCATAAGGCACCCTGTCTCAAAAAAGAAAACAAGGGGCTGGGGAGATGGCTCAGTGGAATAAGCACTTTCCTGGCAAGTGTAACGGCCTGAGTTCAATCCCTGGTTCCGCAAAAATAAATAAAGAAAAAAGAAAAACACCAGACAAAAACACTGTCTTCACAGACTAACTAGGTGAGTGCTGTAAAGTACTTCCAGATTTAGACCTCTGCCTATAAAATGCAGGAGCTGTACTCAGCCTCCTCCCAGGTCCCTTGTGACTCTGACAGACTCTAATCTTCCATTAGAATCCTTTATTAAGCTCATAATATATGCCTGCTTTTTTTCCAGGGTGTGAGAGCTTCTCACTCACTTCTAACTCCCTTCAAACCCCTGCTATAAATCCCATTGGGCTCTTCTTGTTTAAACAACTTGGAAAGAGGGGTATGTTGGCAGGAGCTTTAGTTTTGGAGACATACTGGAGAGAAAATCATGCAAAGAGCTTCTCTGTTTAATTCCAGCAGCTGAAACAATAAAGCCATCACAATACACAGCATCATTTTGTACTGCCCTCAGGTGGTCGTGACCCAAATGTCTTCTCCCAGTTGCAGTTTAAGGACTAAAATAAACTCCAGAAGAGCTCATGACATCTAAAGGTTGGCAAGTCACAGAGGACCTGAGATGGAAAGCTTCTTAGAGGACCTCTGATATGAGTCCCTCTCTTAAAAAGAGAAGTGAAGCTATGTATGCTGGCCCATGCCTGTAATCCCAGCACTCGAGAGGCTGAGGCAGGAGGATAGTTGTAAATTAGAGGCCAGCCTAGGCTACATACTGAGATCCTGTCGTTAAAAAAGGAAATAAGAGGAGCTGAAGCCATCATGCTTCTGTCAATGAACAAATATGTTTCAATATCTCATCATTTTGGGGCCAGGGAGATGACTCAGTGGAATAAGTGCTTCCCTGGCAAGCACAAGGGCTTGAGTTCAATCCCTGGTTCCACAAAAAAAAAAAAAAAAATCTTGTCATTTTAGGGCAGACAGAGGAAACAACAGTCTCTTATGTTGTCCAGGCTGGTGTCCAAGTTAGCTATCCTGCTATCTTAGACTTCCTCAGTAGCCCAGATTATAGGCATGCACCAGCACAGCCAGCTCCTAGTTTTTATCTTTAAAGAGTTATTTTATGTTTTTACAACCCTGACTCTCCCACTGGCTGCATTTTTCTATTCCACTTCACAGCAGCTACTTTGTGTGTGTGTGTGTGTGTGTGTGTGTGCGTGTGTGTGAGAGAGAGAGAGAGAGAGAGAGAGAGAGAGAGAGAGAGAGAGAGAGAGATTGACTGTGGATGGAATGTAGAGCCTCATGCATACTACACAAATGTTGTCCTTCTGAACAATAGCTCCAGCCCCTCAGCCAATTTGTTTTTGTTTTGCCGTTTTGAACCAGGGTCTTGCTCTGTAGTTCAGACTGCCCTTGAACTCACAACATAGCCCCAGCTGGCCTCAAACTTGTGTCAATATACCTGCCTCAGCCTCCTGAGTGCTGGGATGACAGGTGTGCACCATGCATCCCAGCACCCTCAGCCAAATTTTTAAGTTATCTACATACTGCTTCTATTTTTGTATCTCTAGTTTGTTTATTTATTTATTTATTTATTTTTATATGGGGATTAGCTCAGTTTATTTTTTAATTTTTTACTTTGAAATAATTTCAAACTTGTAGAAGTTACATGGATATTACAAGGAATAATAAGATGCACCTGAAATGAAGGTTTTGCAGATCTTTGTATGTGGCGTACATTTTTCCTGAACCATCTGAATCGATCTTAGTCCTGTAAATGCCTCGGTGTGTATTGTGTAAGAACAAGGCCATCCTCTTGTATAGCACCATCTCTACCTAGGGTGATGATCGAATTCAGGAAATTTTAAATTGATGTAATTCTAAAGCCAGATGTGGTGCATGCCCATAATCCCAGCCCTCAGAAAGCTGAGGCAGGAGGATCACTGTGAGTCCAAGGCCAACCTGAACTGCATAATGAGTCCCTGTCTCAAAAAAGACAAAAAAATAGTACTGTCCAGGTTTTGTTGTAGAATCTCCTGTTTCAGTTTGTCTGGTTCCCACCTAAGTAAATTTATAGTTTCTTTTTATTTGGGGGGGGACAGGAATATTACCCAGGTGAGCTGCTATTCCTCGGTGTACCTCCTGAGGAGAGACATTCCATCACTTGAGCCCGATATTGATTGTGTTCACTTGGGTGGGGTGGATGACATCTCGAAAGTAATGGTACGGAAGTAATGGTAATCTATGGAAAGATACTTTAAAATTATATGAATGACTTGCTCCTCTTCACACCTTCATCAAATGGTCTCAACCTTCATCAATCATTTTTTTTCTTCTGGCACCAGGGATGGAACTCAGACCCTTGTGCTTGCCAGGCAGGTGCTTATGCCTCTGAGCTGTATCCCCAGATCATTAATCATTCTCGTCTGAATGAATTACTACAAAAGCCGCAAGACAGAAATTCACTAACCTTATTCTTTTATTTATTTATTTTGTTTCTTTTTTTCTTTGCTCTTGTTCCCCTTAAAACAGGGCCTCTCTACATAGTGCCGGCTGTCCTTGAACTCATTTTGTAGCCCAGGCTGGTTTTGAACTGTTGTCCACCCTCCTGCTCCAGCCTCCCAAATGGGGATTACAGGCCTGAGCTACCATATTTGACCTGTTTACAGGTTTTACTTAGCATTCAACTGTGAGAGCTTTGCCTTAGTTCTTATTTGTTATCATTGTAGAGGCTCATGTGTTCTTATTTTATTTACTATGTTGCAATCCTTTATTGTCATTCTATTTTTTCATGTTTAACTTGCCCAGCATCACTCACTGAATGCCCTTGGCTTTTGATTTCTGTGTCCTTTTAGCATGTCCCCCATCACAGTCTATTTTTTTTTTTATTATTTTCATGTTTTCTCATAGTGTAAGATGTCCCAGGCGCATATCATATTTACATTGTCTCTTTTTAGAAAACAGCCATATTCTAACGAGTTTCCCTTATAGTAGAGAATGATGTTTGAAAACCAAACTCTGAACACCAGCTATGGCTGGGGAGATAGCTTAGTAAAATAAGCACTTGCCTGGCAAGCTCAAGGGCCTGAGTTCAATCCCTGGTTCCACCAAAAAAAAAAAAAAAAAAAAAAAAAATTAAAAAAAATAATAAATGAATATTTGTTGAACACCAGCTGTACTCATTTTACTAGAGTATAATTGCTCTGAGGCATTTTTAGTAAACAGAGCTGGGATATGGGGGTATAAGGCTGTAGACATTTAATTCAGTTAACTATTTTATTTTATTCATATATAGATGTTCGGTACAAGATCTTACTATATAGCTCCGACTTATAATGATCCTCCTGCTTTCAGCCTCCCCAGTGCTGGGATTACAGGCGTGTGCCACCATGCCTGGTCTCGGCAGCCAGCTCAGCGCACCTGGGGACAAGGCTGGCACAGCATGTGGTGCTGGGGATCAACCCCAATCTCTGTGCTTTCCTACGCAAGCACTTGAGACTGCTGAGCTATCTCGCTGGCCCATAAGCTTATTTCTGATGCCTCTAAAATTCTTTGTTTTGTTTCTTGAGACACAGACTCACTGTGTAGTTCAGGCCTCTGCCTCGGCCCTGTCAGCTTCACAGGTGCTGGGATTACAGGTGTGCACCATCCCGGCTGGCTGCAGTTCTAATTTAATACCACAGAGCTCTTTATTTATATCCCTCTTTTCCCACAGTGAGAACTCTGGCTCCCAACACACTGATTGTATTCATTTACTTGATGTTATAATACACACAAAGTAGTTTTAGAAGTGCTCTATCACTACACTACTAAATGGAGTTCAAGATTTGCAGCTTTGTTTTGCTTTTAGAATCAAGGTGTATATTGGAAGTACTGTGTTCAAAGTACTTGGATTCTTTTTTATTCCTTCAGTGTGGTTATATTATTTATTTAAGTGGACATTCATTTATTTCTGTTGATATTCAGCATGCGAATCCCTTCCCTTCTTTTTGACTTAATTTTTATTTTGAATATGTAAAAGTTAACATTGTCTCAAAATTCACATCTGTGCAAAAAAATATATGGGTTCCTTCACAAATCTTGAGCCATCTCTGTGTCACTTTATGAGTATTGTTTGAGTTTTAGCATACGTGCTGACAAAACAACACTCCTCTAACTCATTCTTCAGTCTATTTAATTTTTTATGTTTGTTTGTCTGCTTATTTGTTTTGAGACAGGGTCTCACTATGTAGTCCAGGCTGGCCATGAACTCACAGAAATCCTGCTGCCTCAGTCAACCAAGAGCTAAGATTACAAGTGTGTGCCACCGTGCCCTGCTCTATTTCATTCTTCTTTAGGCTCCCCATTACTGAAACTAGTCCTTAAAATTGCTTATCAATGACCAATATTTTATACCCTTGTCTTATTTGACTTCACATATTTAGCTGGCCTCTCCAGTTTTCCCTCACTCTCTGCTCTTGGTTTTTTACCCTACTCCTCTGACTACTTCACAGGCTTCTTCCTTTCCCCTTATTCTGTTTATCTACCCTAAAATTTGCTGCTCCTTGCATCTCTTCTCAGCTCTCTTGTTTTCTCTTTGTATACTCTTTGGAGTTCAGGAATGATCACAGCTATTTCTATCTTCAGATACTAACTGTGCTCATGAGGTCCAAATTAAAATCTGCATCCAAGACCTGTCTTCTGGGCTCCAAACTTATAACCAACTTCCTCACTGACATCCACTGAATTCCTCATGGATATCGCAAGTCTGAGGCATCTAAAACAGAACTCCAATTCCCCTGGAAACCTGCCTCCCTCAGGCTCCTTCCTCTCATTATCCCCAACCACCTCAGGGTTCTGACCAGAGACCTCAGAGTGGTTCTTGATTCCCCTGTTTTCCTCAACTGCAGTGTCCAATCCAGCTTCAAAATTCAAAAATCTCACCTCCAAATTTACATAGACCCAGTCCTTCTCTGTCTGTC
Organism: Ctenomys sociabilis; assembly: GCA_004027165.1. Lineage (NCBI taxonomy): Eukaryota > Metazoa > Chordata > Mammalia > Rodentia > Ctenomyidae > Ctenomys > Ctenomys sociabilis. Next base: position 16,334 of record PVKA01007268.1, read on the forward strand.
TCTATTATAACCACTCCACTCATCCTCTCTTTTTTTTTTTTTTTTTTTGTCTTTTTGAGACAGGGTCTCACTATGCAGTTCAGGCTGGCCTTAAGCTCACTTTGTAGCTCAGGCTGGTCTCGAACTCACAACAATCCTCCTGCCTCCGCCTCCCGAGTGCTGGGATTACAGGCATGCGCCACCACGCCCGGCTTCATCCTCTCTTGTTGGCTGTACACCGGCCTCCCTTCAGTTGTTCCTTATCCTCTCCTTTGTAACTCCATGCATTCATTCTCTGTAAAGTCGCTGCAGTGGTTTTTTAAAAACAAAATAGTAATAAAAATTTGCATTTATTGGGTGTCTAAGAATCAGTCAAATCTCCACTGGGTAGTAGAGATGTGCCCCTCTCTCTCTCTCTCTCTTCGTATCCGGTTAGTCATGGTTTTTATTGCTGCTAGTTGCTGCAATCACTTCATGCTTCCTGATTCAAATTCCTGAGAAACAAATATTGATTTGTGCAACTCACTTGTCAGGAGCCAGGCCTGTAGGTCACTGACAAGCCTGCCTGACTTTGGGGTCACATTCCTAGGCTCACTCTAAGCAGCAGTTGGAGCAGGGTGTGGGCGGGAATGGTCTGGAAAGCCTTTCACAAGGTTGTGGCCTTCAAGGGTGACTGATACACAAGTACAAGTCCCAGTAACCGTGATTTTTTTTTTTTTTTTTTGTCTTTTTGAGACAGGGTCTCACTATGCAGCTCAGGCTGGCCTTAAGCTCACTTTGTAGCTCAGGCTGGTCTTGAACTCACAACAATCCTCCTGCCTCAGCCTCCCAAGTGTTGGGATTACAGGCCTGCGCCACCACGCCCGGCAACAGTGATTTGTTAACTGGAACTTGCCTAAGGCCTGAGTTCCCCAAGAGTTCCTCTTTGGCACCTTCAGTCTATCACCAAAGCTATTTTGGAAAAAATAGTAAACACTAATTTTTTTTTACATTATCATAAATATTTCCTTTATTTTTATGATTACAAGTTTAAAAATAATTGCATGATTCTAATAGTCATTTCTTCAAAAGTGGCATGCTTCATTAAAAGAAACACAGGAAGCGTGGAATCTTTTTAAAGAAATAACCGTTTTTACTAACAGGTAGAGGAGCCAGATTACTATATCAACTAATAGAGTGTGAATCACTTATAGGTCTAGTTCCAATACAAATAAAGATATACATATGTAGGTTGGACTGATTCTGCCTGTTCCATTAAAATATTTCCGTTCTTGGGGCTGGGGAGATAGCTCAGTGGAATAAGAGCTTCCCTGGCAAGCACAAGGGCCTGAGTTCAATCCCTGGTTCTGCCAAAAAACAAAAACAAAAACAAAAACAAAACCCCCCCAAAACTTAGCCTTTACATTTAGGTCTTTATATCTTGCAAGTACCCTGTGTCTCTCAATCTGCTTTCCTCCTTCAAACTTCTAAACAGAACATTATTTCTTAATACTAACAGTGTAAAATTAAACACAGAAACAAAATATCCAGGTCCTGTGTTTTATATATAGTGAACTAAAATGACCAAAGAAATAAAATTTGAGAGCCGGGCATGGTGGTGCATGCCTGTAATCCCGGCACTCGGGAGGCTGAGGCAGGAGGATTGTTGTGAGTTCGAGACCAGCCTGAGCTACAAAGTGAGCTTAAGGCCAGACTGAACTGCATAGTGAGACCCTGTCTCAAAAAGACAAAAAAAAAAAAAAAAAAAAAAAAAGAAATAAAATTTGTTACATGGAATCATTATTTTCCCTTTTTAAATACTGGTTATTTCCATTAATGCTACTTTAGATTTAAGGTTTCCATGTGAATGAGTTTTTACAGAATCTCCAATTTTATTATAATGGTTCCTCCTCACACAACTTAGTATGCATTTGCATTCTGACCTGTTTGAACAAGGCTAGAAGGTTTTAAAAGGAACACATTTTATCATTGTAAAAACAGGCAAGAGGGCTGGAGAGACAGCTCAGCGGACTAAGTACCTGCTTAGGCAAGCTCAGGGATCCAAGATGGACCCAAGATTGATCCCCAGCACCACATGCCATTCAGGCCCCATCCCCGGGCACACTGAGCCAGCCACCGAAATCAGGCGTGGTGGTGCAGGCCTGTAATCCCAGTGCTGGGGAGACTGAAAACAGGAGGATCACTACAAGTCCCAGCTGTGCAGTGAGACCTGTACCAAACACATTAAAAACAAACAAACAAAAAAAACACAGGCAAGAACTCATGGTGACCACTTAGTATTTGGCTACTGGCTCACTGAGAAGCTTGCATTCAGGTTACTGATGCTTCTGGCTTTGTACAACACTAACGTTGGGTGTGTGGACACTTGATTGCACAATATCCACTTCCCCGAGGATCAAGGAAACAGAAAACTCAAAACAAATGACTTTGCTAGCTTCAGCGCTTCTGGTAAAAGAGTTACAATTAAAGAGAAAACTATTAATAAAGTGGACTTCACTTACATTAAGTTTGACTCCCCCCCAATGGAGTTTAACTGACAGCAGACTGGCAGCTCTATCTGGCACGTTTTTAGATACCTCAGTGACATTCTGCATCAGTTCTATTATCCTCAGTTTTATGGTATTATGCTGTTTCTCACGTTGTTTAAATTTCCCATTTTTATGGTCCAAATGCCAGAAAATTAGTTCACTTTCCCTTATACAGTGAAAAATAGGTTTATTGGAATGTTTTTAGTTATAGTCAAAGGCAGAAACACTTAGCTTTTGTTACACCCATAAACATGTGGAAGCTGCTTACAAAGCAATCATATTACAAAAAGAAGGACATCCTTGTAGCAGTGGTGGAATGGTTCTGGGTCTTCTTTAGCATAATGATTTGGTTCTCTACATAGGCTTTTGGACTCCTAGTCTGACCCTCATCTTGATGCAATGATGCAAGAACTTATGCCACTAAAATATTAGCATGAGCCGGGCATGGTGGCGCATGCCTGTAATCCCAGCACTCGGGAGGCTGAGGCAGGAGGATTGTTGTGAGTTCGAGACCAGCCTGAGCTACAAAGTGAGCTTAAGGCCAGCCTGAACTGCATAGTGAGACCCTGTCTCAAAAAGACAAGAAAAAAAAAATAAAATAAAATATTAGTATGAAACATTGTCGTTCAGTGTTTGACTATATACACAAATAATGAACTAGCAAGTATCTAGTTTCAAAATAGATCCTTGGAATACAGCAAAATAGTTATCTTTGCTTTATATAGTTATTCAAAGTACATTTTATTGGAAGGGAAGAAAATAATAGGACACTCTGAGTGCTCCAATTTGAAGTGATACTTGCCTCTTAGTTTCTTGAAAAAAGAAGTTTTGAAATTTATATACATAGGTTTCATTTAAATTATGCAGCAGTCTATTATTAATAATACTAATGTCCCAGATCTTGTTTAATGAGGAGCTCCACCATCAGATCAAGTATGGTATTTCATAACTATATGAATTTGCATCCACGCTACCACATTAACCTTCGTAGCTGTTTGGATCTGTTGCTAAAAGCAGTTGCGTTATCCGGTAAGCTTTGTGACTTGTCCTGTAGCTCATCTAGTCTCTCTCCTCTTTCAACTACCTTCGTGATATTTTCTTGCATAACATCAATAACTTCATCCACCTGATTCTGAACATGCTTGAGTTTATCATTTCTAGGCCCAAATCTTGGTCCCGATGGTCCTCTTAGAAAAAAGTCTTCTTCTTCATCTGAATCATCTTCCAAAAGATTTCTCCTTTTACTTTTCACAGAGCCAGTGACATTGTCATCATTCGGGTGGTGCTTAAATTTGGGAGCCACACTTTTTACTCATTGTGTACTTTTTTTATTTTCCAGTAGACTATTCTCCACCTTCCAGGCATCAGGAACACAGCAGGGTTGGGGCTCTTTCTCCGAAGCCCTTGAATAAAGAACCAATCCCGTCTACTCGAGCTGGCAGCTCCGCTCACTCCACCCCCATCCACAGTGCCACGCCACATACCCAAGTAAACACTGTTATAATGACTGACATTCACGTAGCATTTCTAAAACTGCAAGAAAGGGAATTTGCATCCCTCTGCATTTATACCTCCAGCAACTACAGAAAGTAAAAAAAAAAAAAAAAAAAAAGAATACTGTTCCTATTCCACATGTGTGGGAACTGAGGCACAGAGAAGGGACGTGTCATCTACAGGGTCTCACACACACAGACACGGTCACCGAGTAAGAGTCAGTGCTACAGGCCAGATTTCTGAGCTCCCACTTACTCGGACTCTTTTCACTGCTATATTTGGCATTTCCTTCATGGGACTATCATTTTGAATTACAGCCTAAATTATTTGTAAGAATTGAGCATTTGAATGTACTGTGAAATATTCTGAGAGGGCTTGATAGCTGTAGTTTCCTATAAGGCAGCACTAAGTGGGCTCTGTGGACTCTGGGATCTTCTACCTGAGTAATTTACAGAGACTCACCATGTGCTAAGTGCTATTTCACATGGATGCTCTCGGTTCACCCTCCCAATAGCTGTGTGAGGCAGATGTCTTTATAATTCCCAACTGTGTAGATAAGGAAACCAAGATTTAAAAGTCATCGAGTTACTGGACCAAAGTGATATATCTAGTAAATGGCAATGCTGGATCACTAATTTCAGTCTGTCAACTTGAAAGATCATTCACTTTCCATTACCCTATGCTGGTGGTGGTGAGCCTATAGTACGTGTGTTATTTGTTTTTCCTTTAAGACAAAAGATGTTAATGTGTGAGTTTTTTTTTTTTTTTCTAAACTAAAAACCTCAGTATTCGGGTCTAATTGTAGTGTTGGCACTTGGTAATAAATAAGTGGGTCTGGGGTTGCAGCTGGGCACTCGTCACTAAAGGGTCTGCCATCACTGCCCTCTTGGGTGCTGCAGGTCGAACCCAAAACTTTACATGTGCTGAGCAAGTGATCTACCACGAAGCCACATCCTAACCTCTTGTCTCTTCTCTCAATCAGCTTTATTATCTGACTCAAGTTACTTAATTTATGTGGACTTTCATTTCCTTATCAGTAAAATGAGGGTCTTAAAAGTTCATGGAGGGCCAGGGAGATGGTTCAATAGATAAGCACTTCCCTGGCAAGCACAAGGGTCTGAGTTCAATCCCCAGTTTCCGTTTGAAAAAAAAAAAAAAAAAGTTCATGGAATTTTTATAGGTTTATTAGAAATCATGTGGCAGAAAAATCCAGTCCAGTAAACATAGCAAGCACACACTATCTTTCAGTTTAATTTTAATCCAAATCCTTGGAAAGAAGCAGAATTGTTGACTTCATCTGCCAATAAGGAGCAGAATTTCTCTTGTGAGAACCTATCACAAAGGCAGGGATTCCGGATCCAAATTCTGATGACACAGCACCTTAAGGAACACTACAGTTATTTTCAAAGAAACAGAGATCTTTAATGTACTTCAGAGTTGAGAAAAAAAAAATCTTTAACCAGCTTAATCATAAGGTAGCAGAGTGGAAATTTAGTACATGATCAATAAAGAGATTTGAATTTGGACCTGACCAGCTTGAGCTCACCTAGGCCAGGGCATTTGGGGTAGAATCTTATTTAATGCTACCACAACTCTTTAAGGGGAAGGTCTTGTTAGGCTTCCATTGTTGAGGCAAGTGACCTGAGAAAGGACTCATGTCCAACTAAAGGTGGAGAAGGGGCTGGATACCCAGTCTGACACCACTACACAGAACACTCAACTGCACACAGCCCAGAGAGTCTGCTAGTGGGTCATACTGACCTGGGTCTCAGACTCCACATGGAAATGCATTCCCAGGTCAGATTTGATCCTGACATCATGAATGGAAAAATCAACCATAGGATCAACAGCATGGGTTAGTAAAGAAAATAACAACTGGGACAGCACTTTACTGTAGCAGCACAAGTGAACAGCAACATCCAAACAAATGACAATAGTATTATATGATGTATGCAAAAAAAACGAGAATAGTGACTAACTTTGTATAGCATTTATGACTCACCAGGGCCATTCATATCTTCTTACCTAATTTCTTCTCCATATTCCTGCCTTGACATAGGTATCATTGTGGCCCTGTGCAGATGATGAAAAGGAGGCTCAGCATTTACTCCATATGCAAGGAGGAGCAACATACATCAGTGAGTGGCCTCCCTAGCACCACTCCCCCTTCTTTTTAGTAAAAATACGTTTGGTTTGCTTTGGAGTACAGCGCTGTCTTCAGCAACAAGAACTGGATCAACACAAGCAACTGACAGTTAAGAGCTTTTTATTTCGGCAGGGGACAAGGTCTTGCTGTGTTCCAGGCTAGCCTTGAACTCACTACATAGCCCAGGCTGACCCCCATGGTGATCCTCCTGCCTCAGCCTCCTGAGTGTTGGGATTACAGGGATGCACCACCATGCCCAGCTCATTTTAGTTTCTGTTCTAGCTGGTTTTTTTTTTTTTTTTTGGCAGAACTGGGGATTGAACTCAGGCCCTTGCACTTGCCAGGGAAGTGCTTATTCCACTGAGCCATCCCCCCAGCCCCTCAAACTATTTTAACAAGATGAAATTGTTAAACTCATGAGTGAGAGTTTCAAGGGTTATTAATCAACATATTTAAAAAATGTGTAAATATTAAGCTAACAGGAAAAAAAGAAACCTACCCAATGGAAATTGGAAATGGAGATTTAAAAAAAAAAAAAAAAGCAGAAACATGCAGTAAGTAAATGTGTTAGGGCTCAGCCAACAATCGCCCAAAATATGGAGCTCTGACAGACAGCACCTTGAACACTGGAAGAGCCTCAGCAGCAAGTCTCTTTCACACCATCTCTGGCCCTCCCTTTCTCCCGCAAAGTCATAGAAACAAGGACATCACTTCCCCAAGGTGGGTTATAGAAATCAGGAAGATGACTACAAATTTCCACTGCCTTCCTGAGTTAGAGCTAGCTATGAATATGGTTTTGGACCTATCTTGTGTGACAGTTAAGTCATTTAAGATCTTCCTTCCAGAAAGGATCCTGCCTGACGCCCAGAGGCCAAGAAGAATCCCGACAGACGGGACTTGTGGGTTCCCTCAGTCTGTCTGACACCCCTGGGCCAGCCACACTTCTATCTAGCTGTCTATTCATGGGAACCTGAGCACAAATATTCATTTTCCATTAGGCTTTGAGTTTTTACTTCTCAACGCACCCATGTCATATATATCTCTGATTATAAAAATGTTACGGGGCCAAGGAGCTAGCTCAGCAGTCTAAGCACCTGCCTAGGCAAGCACGAGGACCTGGGCTGGATCCCTAGGACCATATGCCATGCTGGCCCTGCCCTGGGCTGGCTGAGCCAGCCACCTGAAACTTGGCATGGTGGCAGATGCCTGTAATCCCAGCGCCGAGGAGGCTGAAACAGAAGGATCACTGCAAGTCCGAGCTGCATAGTGAGCTTCTGTACCAAATACATAAACTTAAAAAATTTTTTTAAATTATGCTTTTCTCTTGTTACAATCTCTTTGGCTACAAGGGTGTCTATCAAGACCTTTATGACAGGTGAGGAAAGCTTTCACACCTTTCTGTCCTTATAAGTAGTAGAATTAAATCTTAATATTTAGTATTTATAATACATTTATTTGGGTTTTTTTCCTGTATTTTAGGGAAAGGTCTACAGGGTGTTCAGGGTCTCACTACTAGATCAGACTTGTAGTGATCCACCTTTTTACAGCCTCCCAAGAGCTCAGATTACAGGTACAAACCACCATCTCAATCACTGATTCAGCATGTCAGCATGCTCCAAGGGTGGGGCGAGCACAGCAGGCCCAGGATCTATACTATAAGAGGATTAAAGACATAAGAAAAGGCTTCCAAGATAGCTCAGTGGACTAAGTGCCTACTTAAGCAACCACAGGGACTATAATTCAATGCTGGTACTACACTGGCTTCACGCCAGGCCACGCTGAGCAGGCCACCAAGACTGAGCATGGTGGTGCACACCTGTAATCCCAGCCCTGGGATGGCTGAAAGCAGGAGTGTCACTATGAGTCTGGGGTGCAGAGTGAGACCCTGGGGGGGGAGCAAGACGTAAGAAAGATGAAAAATGAAACTGTAAAGAAAAAGGGGAAACAAGTATAGTTTGTGACTTAACAGAATAATAGTGGGGTGAAACCTCAAAAAGACAAACTAAAACATATATATTAGGGGTCTTTTTGGTTCAGGATCTCACTACACCTCTCAGACTCATAGTGATCCTCCTGTTTTCAGCCTTCCCAGCACTGGGATTACATGTGTGCACCACCATGCCCGAGCTCAGTGGCCAGAGCAGTGCGCCCAAGGGCGGGGCTGGCGTGGCATGTGGTGCCAAGGATTGAACCCCAGCCCAACTGTTTAGTCTGCTGAGATATCTCACCAGCCAGAAACAAATACATTGATGAATATGATATCTTGTACTCTGAGCAATTAATTTAAAGATAACAATATGCAAGGTATTACCATTGTTACCTTCCTATTATCTTGTTTTGAAAATTTCTCTTTAAAATAAAATAATGAAAAATAAATAAATAAAATAAAAAATGAGATTCGAACAATATGCCCATTTACATAAACTAAAAATATAACATACATAAAAAAAATTCATATTTTTCTAAGAACAGAGATCTATTTAACAAAAGACATGGTGAAAAAAGTAAGAGAATGGAAAGTGATATTTGAAATGCTTACTACCAAACTTTTCCAAATGAATAAGAGGGTAATAGCCCATTGGAAAAAATCAGCAAAAGATAAAACAGAGACATAAAAAAGAAAAAATTAAAAACTCAAAAGCAAATGAATAGCTACTCAAAAGTATGAGAGAAATGCTATGAAAATAGCTATGTTCTGGATGTGGTGCTGTGCACCTGATCCTAGTATTTGAGAGGCTGAGGCAGGAGAATTATTGTGAGTTCAAGGCCAGGCTGGCCTGCATTGTAAGTTCAAGACCAGCCTGAACTACGTAGTTGAGACCCTATCTCAAAAACAAAGCAAGCAACCAAAACAGGAATGTATATCCTTTTATATTAAACTACACAACGTAGACTGCTTAATAATGTCAGCTGTTTGGATTGTGGAGATACGAGATTCTTGTGCTGGTAGACACAGGGCATGTGGACTACTATAGCCATTATGGAAAGAAATCTGACATAAAGTGTGAAAGAACTCACACACTTGTGAACCCTGCAGTTTTACTTTGGTAACATCCTGAAGAAATTCTTTCACAGATATGAGAAGGGCTTTGCATTAAAACACTCATAGTGTGTTATCCATAGGGATGGAGACTCAAAGGCACACTGGCTGTCTATTATGGGGAGGACAGCTGGCTACAATGTGGAGCTGTTAGATGTATTAGGCAGCAATCAGAAGCAGTGGGTGCGATGCATGCACAGAAGCATGAATGCATTTGTAAAAATCTTTATTTATTTGATACAGGGTCTCGCTATGCAGCTTGGACTCGTAGAGGTAGTGATCCTCCTGTCTCAGCCTCCCCAGTGCTGGGATTACAGGAATGTGCCATCATGTGCAGTTTCAGGATTATGGCACACCCTGGGTTTGGGGGGCCAGCAGAGCACGCAGTACCGGGGATTCAACCCAAGTCCTTGTGCTTGTCAGGGCAGGCACTTAGACCATGGAGCTATCTCCTCATTCACAGGGCTTGGTGAAAAATATAGAAGAAGAAAATGAGTTTTAAAAGGTTCATGCTAACATCATTTGGACAATTAAATGCTGATATCTTGTACTCTGAGTAACTAATTTAAAGATAACAGTACATTGACACCATTGTTATTTTCCTATTATCTTGTTTTAAAGTTTTTTCTCTCTAAAAAATGAGATTTAAGCAATCTACCATTTACGTGAATTAAAAATACATTTCATACATAACAAAAATTCATATTTTCTAAGAACAGATACAAACAAAAGCTATCTATTAAATGGAACTTAGTATTGTTAAGGTGAAAATGGAAAAGGAATTTAAAAAATAAATGAATAGTTTAAAAGTGACAACACAAACCAAAGAGTGTCACATATCCAAAATCAAGTCAACTAATCAACAAATAGTTGCAAAAAACTGGAAGGAAATAAAGAGAGCTTTCTTTCTAATACAGTTTTTTTTTTTTTAATGTGAACATCTATTACTATGGAAAATTAGATGTATAACAGAAAACATTCAAAAATTATCTGGGTTAGGCAATTATCTGAGCTATATACCCAGCCCTCCTCCAGATAATTTTTTTTTTTTTTTTTTTTTTTTGACAAGGTCTCACTATTGCAGTTCAGGCTGACCTGGAGCTCACTTTGTAGTCCAGGCTGGTCTCAAACTTGTATTGATCCTCCCACGCAAACTCCTGAGTGCTGAGAGTACAGGCATACACCATGATGCCTAACCCAGATAATTTTTCTGGGTTTTCTGATTATACATCTAATTCTCCAAAGTAATAGATGTTCATGTAAAAAAAACAAAACAAAACTGTAAAAAGCAATGGCCGTGACTCATCCACATGGCTGATACTGACAAGGGAGCTACAAAGTTCGGTACGGGGTTATCCTGAGGGGACTTGACTGACCTTATCAAATACAAAACTTACATTTCTTGTTATATAGGTCTTGCTTTAACTTGATCTTAACCATCCAGCAGAAAAGTATTAAAATAAGGTACCATATTAATAAGCTGAGCTGTAAAAGGCTCTAGTCAACAACTTCTGTGGATAACCCACTACTATTGTGGACTGCTGGACTGTGTTGGAGTGTTTTGCTGAATTCAAGCACCTATAATATTTAATGCCAATAGAATACACATCTCTGACAGGACTAAACAAAAAAGGAGATGCAAAAGAAGGACCATTTTGTATTTGTATATACAAAAGTTAGGATAGCTATGCAGCTACTTTTACTAAATTCCATGAGAAGAAATATTGATAATAGTGTTTGGACAGGATATCCTGTCTGCTTTTCGTACTGTGCATAACCACTAGGAAGATAACAATGTAAAATGTATTAATTATGGAAACTGTTCTATTAAAAAAATAAAGAAAAAACAATTCAAGCTGGGGAGATAGTTCAGGGGTCGAAGTACCTGCCTGCCAAGTGCAAGGACCTGGGTTTGATCCCAGGGTATGACATACTGCTCCAGCCCTGGAATCATGCATGGTAGTGCACACCTGTAATCCTAGTGCTGGGAAGGCTGAGACAGGAGGGTCACTACAAGCCTAAGCTGTGGAGTGAGATCTTGTACCAAATAAATAAATAAATGATTAAAACAGTTTTTAGAATGTTCAAATGAATCTTTATTGTTACGTCTTCCCTCAAAATTCTGCATGAACATCATGGTCTTTAGCTGGCACTACTAAAAGTACGTGACAACTGGTCAAGCACACACCTGACCAATCAGAGCAGATAATCTGTCATAAACAGATTATCAGGCCAGCATCCTGAAAATAGGCATCACTTTAGACAGCAGCCCTCCAGTCTAAATACAAGATGCGTAGGCTCAGGGCCTGAAGATGCACTCTTTTTCACAATGAAAAGACTTTCACTATAGATATTAAATATAAAGTCCACTTTTCCATTCCGGAATATCCTAAAGGCTTTTAAGGTCCAGAAACTATACTGGACCTTTCCAGCCTGCAGGAAAGAGGAAGGCATTTCTATTGCTCCTTCCTACATCACTAGCCCACTCCTCATGACCTATGCATCCAGCCCTTCCTCCCTTCCTCTCTTCCTCCCTCCTTCCCTCCCTCCCACCCTCTTTCTTTTCTTTCTCTTTTTCAGACCGGGTCTAGGAAGTGCAGGCTGGCCTTGAACTCACTTTGTAACCCAGGCTGGTTTGAACTGACAATGATCCTCCTGCTTCAGCCTCATAAGTGCTGGGATTATAGGCGTGTGCCACCATGCCCCGCTGGCACCAGCTTTTAACTATGAAATCTTGTCCCATCTCCATCAGACCAGACTGGTGCTTTGCATTAAAATATTGCATTGAAATCTGCCTCCAAAATTGCTTCCTTCATGAGGTCCTCTCCAAAGCCACCAGACAGAGTTGTGTTCATTATTTCCAACTAATATTTCATGAGCACTTACTGTGTTCCAAATTTATATTTGTATCCTTTTGCTATAGCTTACTGAACTATGTAACACTATATAACATATGTCTGGTCCTATTTCTCTGGCTATTGGATGTAATTTTTTTTTAAAGAGATATTCTTCATGGAGCATTTCTCTCATGTAAAATGTTGCCTACTCTGCATTCAAAAGCAGTAGATAAGCCGGGCGTGGTGGCGCATGCCTGTAATCCCAGCACTCGGGAGGCTGAGGCAGGAGGATTGTTGTGAGTTCGAGACCAGCTTGAGTTACAAAGTGAGCTTAAGGCCAGCCTGAACTGCATAGTGAGACCCTGTCTCAAAAAGACAAAAAAAAAAAAAAAAAAAAAAAAAAAAAAAAAAAAAAAGCAGTAGATATTCATTCAAAAGCCTGGTGTGGTGCAAGGATAAGTTGAAGCCAGATAACCTGAGCTCAGATAGAAGCCCTTTGCCTTGCTAACAGCCTCTGAGCTTGCCTGCTCTGAGTGGTTCCTTGCATCTGTTAAATGAAGATAATAATGGGATCCTCTGGCAGCTGCAAAGATGAAAGCCACCTCGGAGGAGCCCATGGGAAAGGAAGGCAGGTGCTTTGTAATCTGCAAGTGATTATGTTGTGAGTAGGTGGTTCCGGAAAGATAAAGTTGAGACGAAACAACTTGCAAATAAGTGGCAATTATTCTTAAATTAGGGCACAAAACAACACAGAAACAAAGAGACTTTTGCCAAGTATTTTGCCTTATGGTAAAGGACATAATGTTAAATGAAATCACCATACACACGGGCTCAAGTATCTCAGATTTCTCTTATATGAGAAACAAAAATAGACATCAAAATAAATAGGAAATAAGAAGTTCAAATACTTCCTCAAACTACAAATTTTATTCTTTTAAAAATATTTCAACGTATATGCTAAATAGCTTCATTTATACTACCAGTTTATCTTAGTTTATGGAAAAGATTTGTATTATGTTTCTTTTTTATAAAAATCTTTTTGGTTTATATCTTGTACTCTGAGTAACTAGTTTGAAGATAACAATACTCAGGGTCTTGCTACGCAGCTCAGACTCTTAGCAATCCTCCTGTCTCAGCCTCCACAGTGCTGGGATTACAGGCGCATACCATCATGCTGGGTTTTGGGCTGGCACAGCACAACTGGTATTTCTGGGCCAACTTGGCATGCAGTACCGGGGATCAAACTCAGTACCTTGCACTTGCCAGGCAGGCGTTTATGCCACCGAGAGTTGCTATCTCCCCAACCCTTTACTGTTAATTCTAATTTTATAAACTCTTTAATTTAAAATATAGAAAAGAAACTTGTTTTTTTTTGGCACTGGGCCCCAAAGTCACATCGTCACTTGCCAGGCAGGCTCTATGCCACTGAGCAATATCCCCAGCCAGGCACACACTTAGGATAATTACCTAGCACTTGGGAAACTGAGGCAGGAAGATCACTGTAACTTTAAGGCCAGCCTGGGCTGGGCTATGTAGTGAACTGAAGGTCAGCCTGGACTACATAGTGAGACCCTGTCTCAAAAAAAGAAGTCTGATTGGTTTAACATATTAGAAAACTCACTGGGCATAAATATAACCATCAGTGTTACTCAGTAAATACCAACTAATACAGATATTTAAACAAGATAAAATTCTAGTTCTATGGGATAAATTGAAAGTGAGGGTCAGTTCATACAGAAGCTTATTCACCAACAATTAATTTAATAAACACCACAATAATAATAGTAGCTGCAGTTACTCTTCTGATTGCGTATTTATATTAGGTACTTTACACACATTAGTTCATTTATTCCCTACAACAACCTCCGGGAAACAGAAATGACCACTCTTTCCACTAACAAGGAAATAGGCCCCAAATGGGATATGGCTTTTCTAAGATTACACAGAGCAAAAAAAAGGTGTGGGAAGTAGGAATCCAACTTTATTTACAAGGGCGGAATTCACTTGCTCCCCTGGTGTTGCTAGCCATGTGAGCGCCTTGCCTTCCAACGCTGTCACTTGCTTCTGTGCGTGACCTTTCCCCGCTAGCTACAGTTCATCTTTCTGGTCAACGTGGACTGCTCCATTTTTACCCAGAAATGCTTTTCCACCATCAGCTTCTTGCATCTGCCTCCCATCTTCTGGCTCCTCCTCAACCTCCCCTTCATCCTCTTCGTCATCATCTGTGTGAAGTCCCCAGATGTCATCTTCTCGTTCCTTCTCCTTTTCTTTTTTCTTCTTGGCCTCTTCTTCCTGTCTTCTTTTTTCCATTTCTTCGTATAACTCTCTCCATTGCTTCTCTACATCCTGTGTAAAATGTGGAATTTCAAAGCAATTTACAGATGCTATAAACACAGCTGACCCCCTCTAGAAATATCTGTTGTTGCTGGGTGCGGTGGCACACACCTGTTATCCTCACACTCAGGATTTAGGAGGCTGAGGCAGAAGGATTGCCACTAGTTTGAGGCCAGCCTGAGCTACATAGTGAGTTCAAGCCCCCTGTAACTATACAGCGAGCCCCAGTCTCAAAAAAACAAACAAAAATCTGTTGTCTTCTCATTGTCTTAAAGATTTCTAGGATGGTGTTTATTTACATTCAAATTTTCAGTATGTAGGGACAGAAAGAAATACACACATGTATATATACATGTATATAATTTGTGCATAAATAAAGTTGGCCAGATTCATTCATTTTTATTGGTTACCCCCACCCCATGTTAAACACAGGGCTAAAGAACCTAAGGATTTTTTTTTTTTTTTTTTTTTGTGGTGGAACCTGAGATTGAACTCATGTCCTTGTACTTGCCAGGGAAGCGCTTATTCCACAGAGCCATCTCCCCAGCCCTTTGTTCGTGTTTTTGAGACAGAGTCTCACTATGCAGTTCAGGCTGGCCTTGAGCTCACTCTGTAGCCCAGGCTGGTCTTAAACTTGCAACGATCCTCCTGCCTCAGCCTCCGAAGTGATGAGATTCCAGTCATGCAACACCATGCCAGGCAAAAGACATTATTTGTATTCCTTACAACCCTGTATGAGATGTCACTTATTCCACTTCCAAGATGAGGGGTCTGAAGATCGAACTCCACACATTTCTTATTGTTTTGCCTACACTGAAAGAAGACCCATAGCAGGCAAAAACTCTGTGTTACTTCATGCTGTACCTCCAGCTGCTACCATAGTACTTTGAACAAACACTCAGCAAATATTTGTCATGTGATTGTGTGGCCAAAAGCTAACAGCTATTCTTTTTTTTTTTTTTTTTTGGTGGTACGAGGGATTGAACTCAGGATCCTGTGCTTGCCACACAAGCACTTGTCCCACTGAGCTATCTCTTCAGCCCCACTAACAGCTATTCAGTAGTGAGCGTCTATCCCATGCCAGGAACTGAGAGTGCTGTAGTTACTGTCATTGCACCCACGGGAGATAAAGAGGGGTCAATACAACTTGCCCTAGTTCACATTGCTGCTAAAGGATGGAGCCTGGATTTGAACCTGAGCAGCCCAGGCCCAAAACTCTTGCTCTTCACCAATATTTAATAGTGATTCAACAAAACAATATTAACGATAACTCCAAAACAAGACAAGACCTACCTGAAAAGTATTTTAGAAGTTTAAGATCACTATGAGTCTGAGCTGTATAGTAAGACCCTGCACCAAATGCATTTTAAAAATGTTTATTTTTCTCCATGACAATCACAGCAATACTTTTTCTTTTCAGAATATCAAGTATCCAAGATCTCTCAAACAACAATACATATATCTATAGATATCTATAGAGACATGTATCAAGCCATGCCTGTGGTTCGTTAGTGTTCTTAAACATGAGCATTGGCCACTTTTGTGGTCTGTGTCTAGCTGTGCCCGCAAAGCCTCATGTAGTCATGGGGTGGCTTCTGGAGTTTGTGATTGATTACTGTGGGTGTGGAAGCTGCAAGTGTCCTGGGGCAGGTAATTTGCATTACAGTGTAAGGAGGCAAAAGAGTCTGGCCAGCTGCCTGGGCTGCTACCCCTCCCTTGCTCTCTTGCTCTTTACTGCTGCCAGGAAAGGCTGCTCTCTGCCTTGTGCCGCTCTGCCTTGGAGCCAGCTGAGTATGGACTGAAACATCCACTAACTGTGAGCTAAATGAAACCTTCCTTCCCCAGTTTTGAATATCAGGTATTTGTCCCAGCAACAAGAGAAGAGTCACGAGACAGTCACAAACCTGCTTGAATGCACCTTCCTGCAGAGCAAGAATGTCGGAATACAAGTGTCACCATCATGAGGATACTGTCCCAAGTATCACTCCACCCATAACATAGCTCTGGGATGGGAGGGAGTTGGTAAACAGCTCTATCATTCTCTCCTTCCTCCACCTGAAAAGGACTCCTTCAAGATTATTACACTGTGAGCAAGCTGCATCATGCCCGAAAGGCCTATGATTTCTGGGTTCAAATTCTAACTCAACAAGTCGAAATATATACTACTCTGAATCTCAGTTCTTCTATCTGCTAGGTCATGTTTTGTTTGTTTTGGGTTGTGTTATGACAGGGTCTTGCTATGTAGCTCAGGCTGGCCTTGAACTTACCATATAGCCCTGACTGGCCTTGAGTGATTCTCCTGTCTCAGCTTATCGACTACTGGAATTACTAAGTCATTTTAAATACTCAGTGAATAAATTTTGCAAAGTGCTCACAAAGTCACAAGTACATTGTAGATATCCAATGGAGGTGAGCTGTTTGTCCCACTGCTCCATGACTATGAGGCTGACTTTAAGGGTGTGTGCAACAGGGCCCAACTGAAGAGTGAGCTATCTGAAATCCAGGGTGGGGGACTCCTTACCTTTCTTTCTCCCCAGGTTTTATTGCCAACCTCTTCAGCAAACGCTTCATCATTTGTAAGAAGGAAATTGTCGAAGATGCTGCCAGACTTTACCTGAGATGAAAGCAATGAGATTGTTGATATTTCCTGAGCTATTGTGGTTTCCTGCACCATCTCACTTGGCTTGTGAAATAGAAAGAGCATAAAGGTGCAGACACTTTTAAGGATGAGGCCATGACAAGTGACACCTCTGAGCCCTCCTTGTCCTCAATGGCAGAACTGGGACGAAAGGGGTCACAACAAGAGGGGCAAAAAAGTCAACCAGCTTCCTAACGGGGCAGAGGTGGGCCAGGGAGGGTAACTGCATTCTCAGAGATGGAAATCAGGGGCTGAGAGGGGGCATGAAAAGGAAATTCACTTTCTCTGTGCTTGGAATCACGCGGCTTTTCCAGCCAAGTGCAGGGATGGGAGGGTAAACCAGATGCCCCAGGTAGGTGCCCGGCCCAACTAGAAACTAAATGCAAAGGTCGCCTCTCTAAGCACTGCCAGCAGGCTGCAGAACCATGGCGAGCATAGAGCTACACTCACAAAGATAGAGAGCCAATGTGGAACTTTAGGAGCACAGTCTCAGGCTTCACCCCAGACCAGAATCTGCATTTTAGTACAACCTCACCTACCCCTGTGATTTTTTTTTTTTTTTTTTTTCCTTTTTGAAACAGGGTCTCACTATGCAGCCTAGGTTGGTCTTGAACTCAAAGTAATCCTCTTGCCTCAGCCTCCCACCTGAGTGCTAGCATTACAGGCACGGACCCCCATACCTTGTGACACATATGCACATTAAGATTTTAGGAATACTCCTTTGACATAGTTTAAATTCTTCAAATAGAAAAGTTTGCCTTTTTAGGCAGGTTGAAAGAATCTAGGGCAATTACTATACATAAATGGTAATCTAGTAGTTTAAAGCATGTACCTTAATGTTTTCCATGGGGGAGGAAAAAGGCAATTTAAGGAAAAAATAAGGTTAGGTATAGTAATGTGATCATACATGTTTACAAGATATAGAGAAGGTTTTGTTTGTTTTTTTTTTGTCTTTTCCTATTTTTTTGGTGCAGGGTCTCACTATGCATACAGCCCACATTCATAGTGATCTTCCTGCTTTTTGCCTCCCAATTGCTGGGATGACAGGCGCGCGCCACCGCGCCCGGATTGCATTGCCGGCTCAGCGCACCCGAAGGCGGGGCCGATGCGGCTGGGGGAACCAAAGATCGAACACTGGTCCCTGCGCTTACCTAAGCAAGCGCTTAGTCCGCTGAGCTATACCGCCGGCCCTTTGTTTGGTTTTTTTTTTTTGAGATGGTTTTATTACAGAATTCAGGCTGGGCCTGAACTCACTATGTGGCCAGACTAGCCTTAAATGCACAGATCCTCCTGCCTCAACCTCCCAAATACTGCGAGTATAGGTGTTGTGCCACCAAGCCCAGTGGCCAGGTGTGGAGGTACTCACCTATCACCCCTGCACTCTGCGGGGCTCAGGCAGAAGGATCACAAATTCAAACCCAGTCTGAATGACATAGTGATGTAGTGAGATTCTATCTCAAAATAAAAGAATGAAAAGGGCTGGGAATAGCCCTCTTGTGAAGGCCCTAGCTCCCAGCCCCAGTGCCAGAAGGACAAAAAAAAAAAAAGGGAGAGATAACAGTGTGAATTTGTGCAAACTAGATCCACATTCCTCAGATAAACCAGGAAAGAAAGGAAGCCATAACCACAGGTTTCCCTGCCTCCCTGGTGTCCAGAACCCCTTTCTGACACAGTAATTTACATGCATGACCTCTTTGCACTCCTATGTGGTCTCCTTGAGCCAGGAAATGAAAAAGCAGAAATAAATGAGTGAGAAATTAATAATAATAACAATATAAAAACCAAGAAACCTCACATGGGGGGCACCTGTAGACCTATAGACAGCAAAAATCACTTGTCAGAGTCAGAGGTTTCCAAGGGCAAAGGGGCTGGCCTGACATGAGCGAGGACAAGTGGCTGCGGTTGTCACAGGCTTCCTTGGGCTGTGGACAAAGCCTTTCCTGGAAGGGCTTTGGAGGCCAGCAGACCTGTGTTTGAATTTCCCTATCTCTACCATGCACTAGGTGTGTGCTCTTGGGCATATCATGGGGCACTTTTACATCTTGATGGTCTCATAAGCTAAATGAAGCCATAATAATAATAATATTTACCTTACAGAATCATAACAACTAAGGGAGGGAATGTGGGTAAAGCACTGACCGCAGTCTAGTGTCTATTCATAGAGTTCCCTTCCTCCCCAGGGGAGTTCTTCCAGGACTAAACAGAATGCAGACTCTAGACCTGGGAGGGATGAGGGGTTACAACAGGTCTCAGGGAGAAAGAGAACCAAGGAACAGCTCTCCAAAGGGCTGAATACCTACGGCCTCCTCTTTCACCTCTGCTCAGGCCCAAGAAAAGATGGCTGCCAGAGAGAAGGAAGCTAGGTCATGGTTGTTTTTTTTTTTTTTTTTCTGGTACTAGAGACTGAACTCAGGACCCTGTGCTTACCAGGCAAGTGCTTATTCTGCTGAGCTATCTCCTTGGGAGATAGAAATAATCCATGGCTGGGATGATTACTCCCAATATCTGTGCAGGGATTTTAATGTGTCAGACTTCATTACATTTCTGATTTCTGTGTATCCTCAGAGCCACTCCCCCCAAATGATATGGAACCAGCAGAAGTATCATGACATTTCAAAACTCTGGCCCTGGGTGCCAGAAACATTTGCCCTTAAATCCTAGCTTTTCTGCTTATATTATCAGATATATAGCTCTAAGTAAATTATTCATCTTCTCTGAGTCTCTTTCCCACACTTTGAAATAAAGGGTTGATGTGAAAATTAAATGGTATCTGCAAAGTTTTTAATATAGTACTTGGTACATGATAGGAGTGAAGTATATTTTAGAACTTATAATTATTGAAATGAATATAATAACCCCCATTTTAAAGATGAGTAGTTTGAGACTCAGAAAGATCAAGATTTATTCAAGTGTGAGGTTTCCAGCCTATATCTCTTTACACTTTGTGAGAACTATTAAGACTGTTGGGCCAGGGAGATAACTTGGGCAGACTAAGCCCTATCTGACAAGTGCAGGTCCTGAGTTTATTCCCTGGTACTGCAAACAAGCAAGAAAAGACTGTTCATCAGACTCTTTGAGTCTGGAGTCTGAAGTGCTTTACCTGCCAAAGGTCCAAGCCGAGAACACTGATGTTATAATAGTGGCCAAGAGTAGGGTCTGGCTTATATTCGGGGTTGTCTATTTCTGGATGAATCCACTCCCCTTGGTAGTTGGGGTTGTCAATGATCCGAGGTTTCCATTGTCCCTAAGCAAAGAACCAAAGAAGAGTCATGTCACTATCATTTTTCCATTCACCTGACTTCATGAATTTTTTTTAAAAAGGCCAGTCAATTTATGAAAGCAATTATCTGTTAGATGTAAAGACTCAGAGCAGGATTTTTCTCTTTCTTTTGAGTTAATGCACAAGACTCTTCTAAGTTCCCCTTTCTAAAGGGGGTAAATCACATGACAGAGACAATTCTGAGCCTGGCCTGGCCCCATTTCTGCAGAAGAATACAACATCATCTATATGTTTGGCATTTAGAATCATTCTCTGCCATGTATATGGTCCAGGAAATTGTAGCTGAATAAAACTCTTATCTCAGGTGCTGGACTACTTGTCAACTCCTGATTCCTTTATGCTGCTTTTATAAGTGTGCACCCTGTACCAGGTTCATTCTTATATCTGACTTGAGGTCAGGAGTTAGCATTTAAGGACACTAAGAACTCTGCCCTCTCCCCTAACAACTTCAATGCATGCCTGGCCTTCCCTAGCCTCTCCATTCCCTTCTGACTTTCAGACTTGACCTCAGCCTCATTTCCTACACAGACTGCATTTGTTGGAGAGGCAGCTTTCCATTGCTCTGGTCACACTCCATACCCAGAGCTGCCCGAATTCTACTTTGGCTTCTTAACACTGACTCCATCAGCCTCCCTGATCCCAAGTATGCACAGCCATGGTGCTCAGGTCAGTTCACAGTCCTATTGTGGATGTGAAGGAAAATGACAGAGTCCTAGAATTGCTGTTTATTGTTTTTTTTTTTTTTTTTTTACAATGAACTTTATCTCACTTCTGTTTTATTTCTCACTGCCCTTGGAAAGAGAGACACCCCCACCTCTCACCTTATACTTCAGGTTTGGAATCAGGGGTCCTTCCCACTCTCCATCTATTGCGTCATTCCAGTCATCCGGCTTTTTGGCATCTGGGTCTGGGATGAACTCAAAGTCCTCCCAATCCTAAAATGACATGTTCCCTTCATGAGTACAGATGTGTGGTCTGGGATGAAACTGGGGCCCCATTTCCTGCATATCTGTATGAGGGCCCCGGTCAGGATTTTACAAAGGCCCATTCCAACGAGAAAACCAGCCTGTTGGCAACTCTGGCCCCCTGTGTGTTCAGTATCACTCTGACTTAGATCCTAAATGAACTGGCAGTGTCTCTCACCTCACCCTTTCTCCAGGCATGTATCCTGCCATGGTGTGAATGTGGTTTGTTCCTAGTGAAATTTAACTGCCACTGTAAGGATATCAAGAGTTGTTGACAGTCCTGAGCTAGATTAGGGAGGTTCTATCAAGACCTTCACACTCGGGTGGAATGCTACCTGCCTGTTATAGGAAACAGCCTTGCCCAGCTAATCAGATTCTTCCTTCTGCTGGAACCAACCCTAACTGCATGAGGCGCAAGGCCTGCCCCAGAAGGGAGGGTCTATGCCTTGTCCTGCTGTCTCAGACTGCCTGTAGGGCCTGGCAGGATCTTCATCCTTTATTTCTCTATGGTGCTAGAAGGCCCAACATCTGACTTCATCCCTAGACCACACTTCCCTCTTCTGGAATTGGGGCCAGTTGCTGGCTCTCTCTACACAAGGCTGGACCACTACCTGTCACTCTGCAGACCCATCTTTAGGACAGGGTCAGCTGCTGGTTCCCATGCTGCCCTGCCTGACCCAGCGTCTCCTCTGCAGCAGGCTGAGCCTGCTCCACCTAGGGAATAATAGCGACAGGTGAGACCCTCATGGTTTGGTTCCAATAGACCTTTCTAATCTCTTCTCCTGTCATGTCCCATCTTGACCTTTATGCTCCCCAAATACTGAACTGTTCCTTTCAGTTTTTTGTGTGACCATGTTATTTTCCACAAACCACTGTGTCCTTACTTCAAAATATCTTCCCTCCAACCTGATTTCCATTTTTCTTGCTGTGATGAATATTTTATTTGAAACCTAGTAAGTTATTATCATATACATGTTATATATTATGAAATTTGAGCTGGGGATTTAGCCTCACAGTGTGGTGCCTACCTGGCAAGTGTGAGGTCCTGAGTTTGATTCTGAGTTAAAAAAAAAAAAAAAAGAACTTGGTATATGCCAGACACTATATTATAGAGAGAGTGGTGTCTATGCTTGTAATTTGGTTACATCCAGAATCATGGAAAGAATTTAGTTCATGACCAGAGACACAACTAGCTCATTTAATCTTCACCACCTTTACACATGTATATGATAATAATCTTGTGTAAAAGCATTCCCAACTCCTAGGTTAATCCAATCACTTCACATTGTTTCCTCTTTCCCACATAGGCTGGGTTTGGGTTCCCACGGGTTTTGATTTCCTTGGATTTCAGGACCGGAGAAATCAAAGCGTCACCTTTGTTTTCTTGTCTGCCTGCCCCTCTACACTCTGAGTCCCTAGGGAGTGAAGATTGCCCTACTCATAGCTGTGTCCAGAACAGTTTTCTAGAACAGAAACAAAACCATTGATATACACCACCTACTCAGACCCGAAGAGATACATGGTCAAATTTGGTTCCTTTATGTGTATGCTTGGGCCAATCACTTTCTTCTCTTTCTTTTTATTTACTTATTTTTTGAGACAAGGTCTTGCGTTATCGACCAGACTGGCATTTAACTCACTATGTAGCCCAGGCTGGCCTCAAACTTCTGGTGATCCCCCTGCCTCAGTTTCCTGAGTGTTAGAATGATAGGCATGCACCACCCACCTGGTAGTCACTTAATTTTTTAAATATTCAATTTCCTTATCCATCCATGAAAGTCACAGAGATCATCAGAAGGATCAGTAGATCCTCAACAGGGGGTTGGGACATAGCTTAGTGGTCTAGGTGCCTGTCTCGAAAGTACAAGGTCCTGAGTTCAGTCCCCAGTACTACATGCTACGCCAGCCCTGGAACCTTGGACATGCTGTTCCAGCCCTAAAACTGGGTGTGGTGCTGCATGCCTGTAATATCAGCACTGGCGAGGCTGAGACAGGAGGATCACTATGAGTCTGAACTGTGTAGCAAGACCCTACATCAACAAAAAAATAAAATAAATAGAAAAAAAAAAACCCTCAACAAATGTGAATTGCTGCTCTACTCCCCCAAAGTCTCTCTTCATACCAGTCTGTGGTACCAGAAATTGAACTCAAGACCTTGTGCTTGTCAGGCAGGTGCTGTGCCACTGAGCTATGTCCCTGGCCCACATACCAGTCATTAGCAGGCATCTCTGAGCGATTTGGCCTCCAGGGTACTGTTTCTAGCCTCCTCCTCTTATCCCTAGAGCTGAGATCCTACCTGCTTCCCAACGAAACACTTTCTGACCTTAGGTTTCTTATCTTCAGGATCCTCTATTTGCAGACGTTCATCCCATTTCCTTGGTTTCCGGGCATAGGGGTCTTTTATCTTCCTGGGAGGCAAAAAGTCCCAATCATCCTCCAGTTCCCCAGATGTCACTTGCTCGTTGTCAATTTTCACTGCATAAGTAGCATTGGGGTGAATGATCAAAGTGTATAGGTGAGTATCTTTATTGATCTATAAAAGAAATGGGACAGACATTTCAGCTCTGTATTGGGCATCATAGATCTCAAGCACCAAATGTGTCCCAAAACACATACTTATGAACACTGCCAGGGATGGGGTGTGCACCTGCAATCCTAGCACTCAGGAGGTTGAGGCAAGAGGACTGCTGCAAATTTGGGCTACAGAGTGCATTCAAGACCAGCCTGAACTACATAGTGAAACCCTATCTAAAAAAAAAAAAAAAAAAAAAAAAAAAAAAAAAAAAAAAAAAAAATCCAAACATTATTTTTACCACATTCTTCCTCCCCTTTCTCTGGTTAATCCTAGAGGGATGCTGGACCTTGTTCCAAAGCCCATTCCTCCGGCTTCCATCTTCCCCAGCTCTGTGGCAGCTAGATCGTTACTCATCACTCCTATCTGTTTTTTGTTTGTTTGTTTGTTTTTGTAGCTGGCCCTCTAGAGTGTGAGCTCAACAGCAGGTGTCATTCATGATTTCATTGCTGTGGCCATAGCTTCTAGTGTAAGGCCTGTCCCAAAGGACCTCAGGGAGCCCTGCACACAAATCCTGCCCTGTGAGCTTCTCCGGACTCACTTCCCACCTCCTCTCTATGCTCCTCGTGCCAATCCCGTCACAGTGCACCTGATCCCAAGACTCCCTGGCTTTTCTCATGCATTTACCTCTTCAAAGAATTTAATTCTCGGTAAAATTGTCACATCCTCCATAAGACCAGGTGACACTCATCTTCCAAAACTTAACTCAGGGAAACTCCCGTTTAAAATCATTACCTAAACTTCCAGGTGGGGTAGAGGCCTCCCCTGGACTCTCACAGACCTTGCTCAGACTGGGGAGTCCCTTTCCATCGCTTGCTTCTTGCCTTTATTCTTTATTCGACAGTGAGTTCTGTTCATTCAGGGGCCAGATTTGGTTTGCTGTCTCTTGCCCAAGACCCAGCATGGAGTTAACGTTTGGTGAAGCCTTTGGATTGCTGATGAAATCCAGGGGTCTCTTTTAGCCAACCGAGATGTCTCTCACTTGATGTTACTTTGTTTTTCTTTCTTTGAGACAAGGTCTCACCATGCAGTTTAGACTGGCCTTGAATTTACTATGTATGTAACCCAGGCTAGTCTCAAACTTGCAACAATCCTCCTGCTTTAGCCTTCCCCAAGTGCTATGATTATATGTGTGTTACCCCCCACTGACTTTAATCTGTTTTGAAGATAAACCAACCCCACATCTCTTAGTCCAGCACTCTTCACCTCCCTCAGCCCCTCCAATGTCTGGCAAGAAGGAACAGAGCTATGCCAAACACTGACTTTTGGATGAACTGCTCCGTTAACTCTACAATTTCTAGCACTTCCCTAGGCCTGCATTCTATCTGCACAGCTGAGATGACAGTGTTTACTTTATGGAGTTTGTACAACGTTTCAATGAAATAACATATATGAGATGCTTATTCTTCCTCCCGCACCAGGCGCCAGCCAGCACACTCACCCTGCACTTGATGGTCTTGTTGTTTGTGTGGTATTTCCCTTGGTACTGGAGGATGACCTGCACAACGTTATTGCCAAAGCCACAGATGTCCGGGCCTGGAAATTAAACCCCAAAGCATGAGTTCACAGAAATTTCAGGTATTTTGCCTAATCTGAGGCCAAGACCCAAGATCAATCCCGCCTATGTATTAATCAGTTTTCCCAGCAAGAAATAATTCAAAGTGAGGATAATTTGAGAAGGATTTAGTAAAAGGATTATTTACAAAGGTGAGCACAGGACATGGAGAAGACAAAAGATTCAGGGCTAGACACAGTAGGGTTAGTGCCCCTCAGATCTGAACTGAGGAGAAAGAGTGGTTCTGAGAACCAGAAAAGAAAAACTCTTGCAGGGACAGCATCAGGAGAGAAGTAGTCTTTTAGTTCGGCTAATACAACATTTGTTTATTTATGTATTTACTTTTGAGAAAGGGTCTCACTATGCAGTTCAGGCTACCCTTGAACTCACTTTGTAGCCCAGACTGGCCTCAAAGTCACAGTAATCTTGCTGCATCCCAAATCCTGGAATTTACCAGTATGCACTACCATCCTTGTAATAGTTTTTTTTTTTTTTTTCTTGGCAATAGTTTTTAAAAAGGGAAAATGAAAGACATATTTTTAAAAAGATATCGAAGCAGTGCTATGAAATCACAGAAGATGCCATGATTCAATTCAACTGAGGGTTTTTTGGAGGAAGCATAAATTAAGGAAAGTTGAAGGAAAAGTTAATTTGTTAGGGAGAGAAGGAGGTAAAGAGTGTGGTGAGGGCCAAGGAAGCAGACTGCACAAAAGGTCTGTGACATGAGATTCAAATAAATGCAAGGGGCTGGGTGCCTACCTGGCAAGCACGAGGTCCTGAGTTCAATCCCTGCTACCACAAAACATGCAAACAAACAAGCAAATGCAAGTAGAGAAATGGTAAGACCAGTGCAGCTAGAGACCACTGAGCATGTGCAAGCATGTGCTGAGGTAGTCAGCAAGGGTGACATGGAAGATGAGGTTCTAAATTAGAATCAAGCCTACTCCCGGATGATAGCAGATAAAGCCTTCTGAGGCTCTGATCTGTAGCTCCTCCTAGAGTTTTCATAAGCCAGAAAGGATATAGTTCGTTTTGTATATTTTAGGGAAGGGTCTACAGGGTGTTCAGGGTCTCACTACTAGATTGGACTCATAGTGATCTGCCTGTTTACAGCCTTCTGAGAGCTGGGATTACAGGTGAACCACCGTGCCCAGTCTCAGTTGCTGTCTTTGTGCACCCCAGGGGCGAGGCCAGTACAGCCGGCCCGGGAATCAAACCCCCTGCCCCAGCACTTGCTTGTAGGTGCTTTAATCCGCTGAGCTATTTGGCTGACCCTGTTTGTTTTAAGACAAATTTTCACTATGCAGTTGAGGCTAGTCCTGGACTCACTGTGTAACCCAGGGTGCCCTTGAACTCCCAGTGATCTTCCTGCCTCAGCCTTCCAATTGCTGGCTTAATGGGATGCGCCACTATGCCCACCTTTGGTCTGCTTATATTAATGTTTAGGTTTAGAGGTGGGGTTTTGTTTCATTTTATTGGGTTTTTGAAGAACTCTACCACGTAGGGGATGAGGAGATATCACATCAGAAATCTTCTGCTCCAAGTCAACCTAAATCTTTTCAACAACTGCAGGGGCTCTTACCAGGACCTGGCAGGGTGCCAGCGACTGCTGTTAGAGTTCTTACCAAACATGATGTAATACTCGGATTCCGAGTGCATATCTGCCTGGTTCAGGGTGGCAGGAAAGAGTTTCACATATCCGCCACCACAATCGATGCCTTGCTCGTGTTTGACTGAAAACTGAACCACCAAGGTCTCATTCTCATTGCTGAATGGCTTAAACCTGGTCGAAAGGGCATAAAACTTGGCATCTTCGGTGGTCTGGAGACCTGGGAGCAGAGAGCACAAGCCTCAGGTAAAACAACCAAAGCACAACTATGTATTCCCAGCACAGACCTGACCCGTCATTCCTGGCATCTTCCTACATGCCTGTTGTATGCCAGGTGCTATGTCGGAAACATTAGAATCACTGTGTCATTCAGGACTCAGAGCAACCCTGCAGAAGGGGAATTCTCCTGACTTTGTGCAAGGAGAGGCAGAGTGGGGAGAGGCAGTGTGGCCTCATGCAGGCCACACGTCTAGGAAGGAGCAAAACTAGAATTTTGTGAAAGCCGTGTCTATCTGATGCTTTTCTTCCACTATGCCCAGGCTACTTCTGATTTTTTAAGGCATATTTGAACACATTCTGCAGCAACTTTACAAAAGGAGACCTTATTTTGCTGGGAGGCCAGAATGGGGCTTTGTTTTGCTAGGAGAGGAAAAAAGCCCAACATTGGCTTTTAAATCAAACAATAACCGTTGCCATCATTTACTGACATGTAAGTCTTTACCCAACAATGCATTCATTCACATGGGTTATTGCACTTAACCCTCATAATACCTCCACCAGGTACTATGCCTCCACTTTGTCATAGGGTCCTTGAAGCTACTTGACCTGTCCAGGGTCAATCATTCAACCAGTTCTTATCCCAAAGCCTCCAGCTCAGTTGTAAATCCTTCCTTCCTTCCCTCCTTGTCCAGTGAACGTCAGCACTGTCAGAGATCTCAGGCTTTCAATACTCTACAGATGAGGACACTGCGCTTAGGGAGGAGACCATATGACTCAATCTCACACAGTCTGAAGTGACAGACAAACAGGTCTCCCCCGTCAGCCTGGGCTCTGTGGGACAGGGCTACTGACTGGTTCATAGGTTATAGCTTCACTGACCTTGTGACTCTCAGTCTGGTTTCCTCATCTACAAGATGTGTATAATTAGTGTTGCCTCCCATGCTCTGGGGCTGGGGATATAGCTCAATGACACAAGCGCGTGCCTGAAGAGCTCAAGATCCTGAGTTCGATTTCCATTCTTCCTCCTCCTCCTACTACCACTAATGCCTCCCAGGTCCTCAGTGAAGGATATTATTAAGAGTGGTGTGTATTCTTTGTAAACTGCCCACATGAAACACACAGACCATTAATATCCATGCTTGGGCCAGGGAGATAGCTCAGTAGAATAAACACTTGCCTGGCAAGGAAAGGGTCCTGAGTTTAATTCCTGGTACCACAAGGAAAAAAAAAAAAGGAAAAAAATCCGTGCTTGTGGAGAGTGATTCTTTCCAGCCCCATAGACCTCTACCTGGCTCAGTCTGCCGAAATGTGGTTTATTTCAGTCTCCTTGAATAACCTTTAAAATCCTGCAGAACAGGGACAAGTTTATATTTCCAACATTTAGGACAAGGCCTAGCCCTACAGGGTATGTTCAATAAATATGTACCAAATGACACAAAGGATAAGAAATCACAGGGCCTCTCTCTCTCTCTCTCCCTCTGGCACAATCTCACTATGTAGCCCAGGTTGCTGAAAATTGTGGCATTTCTACCTCAGTCTCCCAAGTGCCGAGATTACAGGCAGGCACCACCATGCCTAGCTAGCCAAGGTCTCTTAAACATTTCCTGCACCTGAGCTTTGTGGTAAGCACTTTCATGCAGGCCGTGGTATTAGGAGCTGTTTGCATTTCAATGAGTGTTTATTTCCCCAGAGATCTGTAGGCAGGCTAGAGTAGCCAAGGAAGATTTGGTTGGCACAAAGGCGAGCACTTTCTGGAGGAGGAGATCCACAAAACTCAGAGGCCTGCTCTGTCCCCATCTCTCCTTCATACCTCCAGGGCCTTAGAGGGCCAGAGAGAATGCAATGAACCCCAATATTTGAAATGTGTGGGGTAACAACCAAGAAGGCACCCAGAGAAGAGAGGAGTAGCTACAGGAACCATGTTCACCAGAGGAAGCGCCCTCCTTTGGAAACAGTTTTCCAGAGTAGATTCAAATGAGATTTGAAATGCTGGAGCGGGTTCCTAAATCTCCCGAATAAACATGAAAATGAGATTCATAACAGTAGCCAGGAAGGAAAGGATGGGAAATGGCTCCAGGGGCCAATCAATGGATTCTATTTATAGGACAGAAGCTTTCTCAGACCCCAACCCCCTGCGGGAGTCCTTGTCCTCAGAGCTTGCCCTCCTTCTACCCCCCCATCCCCAGGGAGCCAGCGGTGATGGTTATTATCTCCATCTGAAGCTCTGAGAAGTAAAGACTTGCCCCTTTTCTACAGTGGATGGGTCCTGGGAGTTAACCTTAGGCCTGTCTGCTCCACTGTTCAGGGCAACACGTGGGCCTTATACAGTGCTTCTCCCATTTCAAGTGCAGAGTGCTATTAGAAAATCCTTGGGGATCGCAGAAATCAGCATAGCCCATTGGTGATGAACACCCACCCCACACGCCCCTACCCTTAATCCCTCATGCCCCCTGCTGCCAGAAGACTCAGAAGCAGAGCTTGGCTCCATCTCTGGCCAGCTGAGCATTTGTCCTCAGGCAAAGGACTCAACCTCTCTGGGGCTCCTCTGCAAAGCCGGGAAAATAATAGTAATCACTGTAGGAACTAGTCAGAAAGACATCTGAGTATAATGTGTGAACGGGCTTATTTAAATAGATGTTTTTAGCCAGGTGTGATGGAGTACACCGGAAATCCCAGCATTCAGAAGGCTGAGGCAGGAGGATTGCTGTGAGTTTGAGGCCAGCCTGAACTACACAATGAGGCCTTCTCTAAAAAACATAACATAAAATAAATAGCTGTTATTCAATGAATGGGCATTATTTTTATGGTGATTTTGTTCTTTTCCACTGATTAATATTTTAAAAACAAGAAACAAGTTATTGATTATGGATAAAAACAATTGTACAATTCTAACAAAATTAGAACTCCTCCCAATCAGTGGGCAGGTTCCTAAATTGCAGTATTTACCTTTATCTCTCTCTATGTGTTCATAAAATTTTCCTGCACTGAGCTGGAATTGTCCATAGTCCGGCTGATGTTTAGATTGTACCCATCGTTTTTTCCATCCATCTACAGAGCAAAGAGGGAGAAAAAAAAAAAACAACATATAAAAATTATTTGTGTTTTCCTACAGTGAAATGTAGCCAGTGCTGGCCAAACTTTACAAGAGAGGAGGACTGCAACGCTCCAAAACTCCCCCTCACTGTCTGCCCTGGACCCGTCTTCCTGCTCTACCACGTGGAGGTATGTGACTACCACGTAGCTGAGCCACTTGGATATTATGCCCTTCCCACCCTTTCTCAAGACAGTGAAAGCCTGAAGACTATCGTGGGAATAAAGAGTGGAAAACCAACAAACATTTATTCCCATAAAAGTAGGTGGAGGCCAGCCATCGGGACAAACGCCTGTAATCCCAGCACTCAGGAGGCTGAGGTAGGAGGATTGCTATGAGTTCAAGGCCAGCCAGCTTGGAGTATATAGTGATGTCAAGGCCTAAACTGCAGAGTGAGACCCTGTCTCGAAAAGACAAAAAAAAAAAAAAAAAAAAAAGTAGAAGGAAAATGTGTTTAGGAGAACCAAGTTCTCATGCATATTTATCTTTAGGAAACTAAAATCAGCTCACCAAGTAGAGATTAGTAATAATATTTTATACTTCTTGAATTAGTAATGATCATAATGAACAATCGATTTCCAGCTACCTTCCCCACCCCCACCCAACCCTGGCTTAAAATTGTTAGACTCTCCCTTGCAGTTGCAAGGCAATGCTGACAAATGTGTTCTGCTTTGGCATAGATGGGAGGCAGACAAAGAGCAATTCTCTCTGGGACCAGGCACTGCATCCAAACATTCCGGCCTCTGCTGATTTTCTGCTTCAGAGTTGCTGACTCCTACTTTCTGGGACCCCGTGGTCCCAGAGTGCCAGAGCAGGCTGAGAGGGAAGAGGCCCTGGGGTAGCATTGCTGTCATCTCCTCCCTGCAATTGAACAGGTATTTCTCAGTCCTACTCCCCAGGGCCTGGTGCTAAGCCCCGGAAGCCCCACATCAGCACACATCCAGAGAGACCACTGAGCAGGCTCTGTCAGCTCCTAATACTCCAGTCTGATGACTGAACCATCTCCTCTCATAAACCCAAGGCACTGCTTGCTTTTGAAGTTAAGAAAAAGCCACCTGGAGTATGCTGTTCTCATATATTGACTGTTTTGAATTAAAGGCACTTCAAAAAGTAGGTGCAAAAAGCTCGCTCTGATCTTCGTTCTGTTTCTTTAGAGGAGGAATGTGTATATGCCTATAATTCCCAGCAGTTTTGGAGACTGAGACAGGAGGATCACTGAGAGTTTGAGGCCAGGGCTACATAGTGAGTTCAAGGTCAGCCTTAATTGCATATCTAGACCTTGTCTCAAGCCCCCTTGCCCCCCAGAACAAGTTCAAGCCCAGCCTAAAAGCAACATAACAATGAAGTGAGAACATATCTCAAAATATAAAAGTGGGTGATGTGTGTGTGTGTGTGTGTGTGCACGCGCGCGTGCGCATGACTTAGTGGAAGACCCTAGGTTCCATCCCCAGTACTGCAAAAAATAAAAAATAAAAAAGCAGGAATGAAATTTCTATGTGAAAAATAGCTTCCTTGTATAAAAAGAAAAGTAACATTCTTATTATCAAGGACAGAAGTTGGAGCTGCATGAAGTTTGTTACTAAGCACTATCTTCTTGGTGACTTCATGTAGTTCACCACCTGACCCCAGACCTCTGCATTATCATCTTTCAAATCTGCTACTATTTCTCCAGTTCAGTTCTGTAAGTAATTCTAACTGATTCTTTGGACTTTCACTTCCTTATGTGGGCTCCTAAGCCACATGAAACATGTATTAAATAAATCCATGTACTTTTCTCCCCTCACTCTGTCTCAGTGACAATTTAATTTGCAGGCTAGAACAAACCCAGACTAAAAGGGGTGCAGCTCAGTGACAGAGCATTTGCATAGCATGGACAAGGCCTGGGTTCCAGCCTCAGGACCACAAAGTAAAACAAAAACTTAAAAGGAATAAGAGAACATTTTTGCTCCCCAGCACCTCCTGTGATCTTCCTTTGTCTCTCACAAGGTCTCTATATTTAACGGGACAGACCGGGGAGATGGCTTAGTAGAATAAGTGCTTGCCTGGCAAGCACAAGGGCCTGAGTTCAATCCCCGGTTCTGTCAAAAACAAACAAAAAACAATGTATTTAACGAGCGAGGATGACTTGGTGACCCCCCACCTCATGCTCCCTCCAAAGGAAGGCACTCCAGGAGTTTCTTTCTGCCTAAAGTTGTGACTTAATAAAATGGACCCTACTTCCCTGACCATAGTTAACCCAATGAAGGGTAAAGTCAAAAGATGTGTTCCTCATGTGACTCCCTGAAAACATTACCTTGTTTACACCTGTGGAGAGCGCTATGTGATTGATGTTAGTTCATGTTGCACCTAATAAATGGTGGACCTGAGATTTGAACTGGTTTATTTGACTTCAGATCTGTCTTCTGAGCAAAGAGCAAAGTACAAGGGAAAGACTGATGTAGGGGGAAAAACTATCATAATAATAGCTGGTTTTGTCTTGCAGAACCTGGGATTAGAATTCAGACCCTTGTGTTTGCCAGGGAAGCACTTATTCTACTGAGCCACCTCCCCAACCCCCAGTAATGGCTGTTAAGGCTGGGGATATAGCTCAGTGGCATAATGCACCTGCCTGGCAAGCACAAGGTTCCAAGTTCAATCCCTGGTACTATTATCAATAAATAAATATTAATAACAATAGCTGCTAAAATAAAGCTTCAAAAAAAAAATGACATTTAAGACAAAAGAAAAAGTAACTAGCACTTACAAGCCATGAGTCAGGGATTGTTCTGAGTGTGTTACACGCAGTATCGCTTTGTTTTCTCTTAATAGCCCCTGTGATGAATGTCTTACTCTTCTCCATTAAAAGATAATGAAACTGAAGAATCTTGCCAAACAGCCCTGCTGAATAAGTGGTCAAGCAGGCTTGGACTCAGATGTATGCAACATCAAAATGTGTACCTCAGGGTCTTGCACCTGCCAGGCAGGCAGCAAGGAGCTTTATCCTCTGCCCTCATTCCTTTTGGATTTTTCAAACTTGTACTTATTTATTATTTTTTATTTTGCAGCACGATGTATTGAACCAGTTGCTCAGCCACTAAGCCCTTTTTATTTTTTTATTTTGAGACAGTCTCACCAAGTTGCCAGGCTAGCCTTGAGTTCATGATCTCTTGCCTCAGTCTCCCAAGTGCTAGAATTACAAGTGTACAGGACTAAACCTGGGTAAGACTTTTTTTTTTTTTTTTTTCTGTTTACTGATATATTTTTAAATGAAAACCCTTGGAAAGAAAAAAAAATCTAGATGAAATGATTTCTTTTTCAAAAATTACAATAGCTGTAATTGTTCACCAATTAGTTTAACAATGAACAAATAGTTGTTCATTTTTAACAATATGATTTTATTTTAGAGGAGCTCTAGATTTATAGGAGTTTCAACAACGTAACAGTTGCTGCATACCCTACTTGCCCCTCGTGTTAACGTTGCTGTGGTTTAGCTAATGGTAATCCATGATCAACCACAATGGATATTTTATTTAGATTTCTTCAGTTCTTACTCAGCGGCCTTTTGCTACCCTAGGGTTTCCACAGAAGACTGCATGACGTGCAGTCATCTCATCTCTGTAGCTCTTCTTGGGCACTACAGGTTCGGCGACTTTGCTTGTATTTTGATGATCTGGATGGTTTTTCAGGAGCTGGGTGCAGGAATTCAGCACAACGTCCTTCAGTTCGGGTTGGTCTGGCATCACTTCCGGTTGGAGGGGGGTGGTGTGGGGAAGGAAAGCCACGGAGGTTTCCGACTATCAGGTTTCTCGACTGTTTTACACTTTCTTTTACATTTTTTAAAAAATAGGGTCTCTTGCTACACAGTTCAGGCTGTCTGTGTAGCCCTCATGCTAATCTTGAACTCGCAGCCATCCTCCTCCCTATCTCAACCCCCTAAATGCTGGGATCACAGGCATGCACTACCACATGAGTTCTACTGTGCTCTTTAAAAGCAAGTTCAGCAGGCTTGGTAGTGCACACTTGTAGTCCCAGCACTTGGGAAGCTGATGCAGGAGGATCATTGTGAGTTCAAGGCCAGCCTGAACTATATAACAAGACCCTGTCTCTGTCTCAAAAAAAAACCCAAAACCATAAATAGAAAAATAAAAGCAAATCAGTATGTGAAATTCACAGTTAAGGACTGGGGAGCTATAATCTGCTTTTTTATTTTATTATAATTATTAGTGCATTGTATAAATGATGGATTTCATTTTGACCTTGACATATGTATATACTTTGGGCTAGTCTTGAACTCACTGTGGAGCCCAGGCTGGCTGTGAACTTTCATCTATCCTTCTGCCTCAACCTGTCTTTCAAGGACAGGTTATCTATGTAAATTCTTTGGTATTCTTCTATATGAGACTTTTGTCTATTCTATTTATTTATTTAAGTCATAATGTCTTTACATTAGTATTGACTCATGAATTTTTTTAAATTCATTTATTTATTACAGTGTCTTGCTACACATCACGGATTCTTTTTTTTTGCGGGGGGGGAGGGGGGTCAGCTCAGCCCGCCCTGGGGGGAGGGGCTGGCATGGCATGTGGTGCTGGGGATCGAACCAGGGTCCCTGAGAGGCGCTTTAGACCGCTGAGCTATCTTGCCAGCCCATGAATATTTGTTTTATAGTTAGAGTTATAATTCAATACTACATTATATGATTGACATTTGTATTTTAATAAAATAAAAATAAATGGAAAAAAATACTACATTATTGATGTTGTTTAAATGTTGGCCATTTGGAGCTCTGTCATTTGGTTCCCGTGTCCCTTTGACATACTCCAGTTGTCTTGCTTTTTTTTTTTTTTG